>NBIL01140513.1:0-13306 GCA_002752925.1 Viola pubescens var. scabriuscula
ATAAGAAGTTCGATTCACAGTCTATTCGTTCCATTTTATCTAACCTTTATTAATTGAAAAATAGATTGTATTTCGTGAGTGATTATTAAGTACTTTTATAATTCGTCTACTGTAAGTTATGAGTCGATACACGATATTAGTAATTTTTTAATGTGATTTATGCCCCAAAAAAGGTTAAAAAAAAAATATTGACTTGTTCTCACTTCTCATGCTAAAACAACAGCAGTTCATCAGTGTCAGTCTCTTTTAGGCCAATTAGGAAATATTTTTTAATTAAATAGACAGTAGCAGTGAGTAAATAAAACAATAGCCTAAAATAAAAATGAGAAAAAAAGTCAAAGGGAAGAATTATACGTTCAAAGCACAAGGACCAAGGAATTAGGAGCAGTATAATCACATGGGAGCCAAGCCTAATTCCCAGGACTGATGCAGCATTACTGCATTTGCCCACTCCCTCTTCCCCTCTTGCTTCTCGGTCTCCGGTTGACAATAGGACTACCATTTTTTCTTACTATTATAATAATTATTTTGTACTCCTATATCAAAGTATTTTTTAAGTTGCAGTATTTAAGTAAAGTTCTGGTTTCGAGTTTTGGTGTCAGCTCAAATTTAAAGTAATGAATACTTAATATAACGATCGGAAGTAGTATGGTCGTAATTGTTATGAAGCTTGAAAAGTAGTTACTCATGGGTTTAATTAGCAGACTAATTGGTGACAATTATTTGCAGCTTACGGGATATTTTTAGGCAAGACACAAAATTAAATATTCAGAACTTATAAGCATAAGATAACAAGTTAACAAGTTAACAAGCTTATCTATTTGGCGTAGGTAGAATAAAATAATCACACTTCTGGCACGGACAGGAATAATTTCCAAAGAGTAGCAGTAGTGTTTTAAAATGTTGGTATACGTAAGCATTATTGGAGGCTTTGTTCTTCTTTTTCTTTTTATTTTTTGGGGGGAATTTGTTGAGTAATTTGTTAATAACAAGAGAATGTTGTGGAGTGGTGTACCAGCACCGATTCTTGCCGAGAGATAAAAAAAACATGATGCATTTCCTTATCAAGTGATTTTAAGGATCCTAAAAAAGGAAAATATATATTACTAAAGAAGCCTCCAATTAGAATGATTTGGTTCTCAATTTTATCCAATTATTTTGGTTATATATTTGGTTCTAACTAAATATTTATTTATTTATGAAAATAAACCACACCAATACGTAACGTGGTTCAAATTGTAGCTAATGACACGCGTGGTTATAATTCAATTAGTTAATACATGAGCTGAATTGATATTATTATATCCATATAATAGCTAATTTGGGAGTACTTTTCACAAACAACCGACATGGCCCTTAAATTCGTGTGGTCTTTGGATTTAGGAGTCTACCTTCTCCGCATAAGACAAACGAATGGGTTTGGTACAGTTAACTAACTTAAAACTAGGACAACAATTATGGACCCTTCTCATAATTCATAAACTGTGCCACACTCAGTGAATACAAAGCTTATTTTATACCCTATTAAAAATTATAAATAATCTACTAAATGCTTTGGAAAAAGAATGTACTCCAAATCTAAAGTTTACAGCAATAAATGAGCACAGCTTAGATTGCCTATAAATTTCACAGCTAGCCTAAGATGCTACGGCAATACGTGGAAGTAAGGGGGCCTACTCTGTTTTGGAACTTGAAGCACAAAACACAAAAACTCAGTGGGTTGGAATTGATTTAATTAATTCCATAAACACCCTTCGAGGAACCAACCAAGCACACGCAAGAGCAGGGGTAGTTTTGTCATTGAACACGACGTTTCCTGTATTTATTATGACTGAGAAGTGAGATCTATCGAGTTTGCAGAATATCTTTTATTTTTCCTGAAATCATATTAAGAAGTACGACCCCACGTTCTGTTTCTGCGACACACCGGGCGGACTCGTAACTCTATAATACGACGTCTGCTCTCTCTCTCTCTCTCTCTACACGGAATTCAATTCTCTGTCTTTCTTCCTACTGTTCATTTTTTGTTTCTAATTTTCCCTTTTATTAATTTGTTTTATTTTTCTCAAAATAAGTAATGCTGTTTAATTTATTTTTTCAATAGCTCGAGTATCACAGGACGTAAAAGAGAATGGTTTTCTAAATATAGTTTGCTTCATCGCTCAAACTCAAAATGAAGATCTCGTAATCTTTCATTTATTAGAGATACAAATAAACGCAAAATTTAATCAACGCCTGAGCTTGAATGGAGTCTATAAAATGGTCAAATAATATAATTTTGTTAAAAAAAAACCATATATGAGTCTCCTAAATTTTTTCATAATAATATCAAAAATAATAATTTTTATTGATTCTAGTCATGTTTAAAAAAATATCGGTAAACTACAAACTCGGTAGTAAATAATGGATTAAATGTTATTTTTATTTTATATTTTTGGGTGGCTAAATATAAACTTTTGGGAGATGGTGCGCAACTCTAATTCATTAAGGCAAAAACTAAAATGGGAAAAAAAGAGTGGAAGAGTAAAAATGGCAGTGTGAGTGTTTTTTTAATTTTTTTACCAGACAAAGTGAGTATTGAATGATTTGAATCCGAAGGAGCTTGCAAGCCGAGCCGAGTGAGCCAAGCTAACAGTTGAAGGAAAGATTTAAAATAAATTAACCGTTTTATTAACCCTTTAAAGAGTGGAAAAAGCAGAAGGAAAAAAAGTCAAAACATGAGGAAAGAAAGGGAAAGGATGACGGAACCGAAGTAACGGCGAGAATTGGCAGTTAGCCTGCGCAAACAGAGTGTTTTTGTATGTATGTTGTGACTGCTTGGGTCCGGTTTTCCGGTTTTGTGAAAAGGCGGGAAGGAAGAGAGAGAAGGAGGAGGGGGGAATCTTTTTTTTTGAGCTGTACGGGGCGAGGTGGGGTTATGTTAGTGGGACCCACCCATACCAAAAAGAAAGCGCCACACACACACAGAGAGAGAGTAGTACACTTCACACATCACACCACCACGCCTCATTATTATTATCCCAGCGCCACTGTCTCTCCCCCAACTCATTTTAACCCGAAAGTACCATTCTCCAATTTTATTTTTTTTATTTTCAAAATAATGAGAACAGTTTTTTTTTTCCCCAAAGTAAAATAGAGGTAATTTTCGTATTTATATTAGCGTTTATGACACTAAATCTCTAATTACTCATTGGACATACAATTATTTAAAGAAGTGTTCGTAGGATAAAGCTATATATTATTTGTTTAGCCTAATTACAATTAGACCTAATCATCGATATACGATTTAATAACGCGTCCTGAATCGATCATCAATACTTTAAAAGTTTGAGACTCGTATTTTAAAATTAATCCGACATTCTTTCAATCAGGCTTTTTTTATAAGTTGAATATTGTTAGAACAAATAATAAATGCAAGTCCTTAATTATGTTTTAAAGGGAATAATATTGTTGTAGTATCTGATTAATCTTTGTTGATTCAACATGCCGACATGCATGCGAATTTCCATGTGTTTTTCTCGTGGGCAAATTATTTTGTGTTCTTACTTCTCTCCAATTGAAAGCGCAGCAGCAGCAGCAGCCACGAGCACTAGCAAGCACGCACTGGATTTCTGGGTAATGCTTTTATAAGTATAGAAAGATAGATAGATAGATAGATAGATAGCTTGATATTTTGAACAATTGATAGTATAATAGTATAATGTATCGTCAGCCGTCGTCACACCCAAAAGTGGCCTCTGCTACAGTGCTGAGTGCTACACTAGATATGGCTGCTTCTTTTACACAAGTCAAAAAGAGTGGGAAAGTAAAAGCGTTAATAAAATATGTAAATGGTGACACCAATTGGACACAATTCTTTTTGCAAGTTCCAATAATTATTAATAAAAGAAATGATGAAATGTCAAAAAAATTACAGTATGTTGTTGTAGTAATATTCATGCAACTACACTAGACATGAACAGAGTCAAACCATGTTTTTGTGTTGCTCACATGAGCTACTGTTTTTCCTACTGCTATCATCGCGACAAAATAATTCAAAGTCAAATTTCATGTCACCTTATAATTTCTCTGTATTATTAACTCGTATATAGTACGGTTTTTGAAACTTGTTCTTGTAAGAACTAAAAATAAAATCCATAGTATTCCAATTGGTCACATGCCCATTGCCCCAAAAAAAGAGTATAATTTACCTTATTGTTTTCTTTTTCTCGTTCCGAATATGAAAACGTACCCTTCTCATTCGATCATTATTCCATCCTAGAGGAAATATGAGTCTCTGAATATGTAATTCGCTCTCAAATCATTCTTAAAATGTTACGTAAAGCTTAAAGGAATTGAACAACATTTAGAACTTAACAATTTATTGCAACGTACAGTGATCGAACTTTGAAATTATGAGAGGGAACAAACATTAAAAGAATAGAAATCCGTCAATGTCTAGAGGATACTTCAATTAGAATCCTGACAATTTGACAAAGGTAAGCTAAGTAATATTGTATGGTAGCTAATTCCTGCCTAGCTCTTGGGCTCCACTCTACTTATTTTTGCTTTGGTAAAACATCGTTTTCATTTACTATGCACACTTTTTTTTTATTATTATTATTAAAAATAGGTACTAATTTAGTTCATTGGACCGTCAAAATTACAAGAAATTAATCATAGAATGTCATTAAAATTAAAATATAGTAACAATTACTACCAACTACTTACCTTACATTGTTCATGTGTCGATGTTATGTATTATGATGTACTCTGCTACCGAACATGTTGTATATTCTACACGGGACAGAATAAGTTTGTTTGTTTATAAATTGACGGATGGGTCCGTACCGTACAGCCCAAAACAACGTGCATTATTAGAGGTTGTGGATGGCCCATCACGTTAATAGGCTTTGGTATTTCTTTGCAGATTTGGTGGCGCCTCTTTGAATGCACTATAGTAACGATACCCATGACAATGAAACTTTCGAATTCTTTTTTTTTTTTTTAAAATTAAAGGGAAAGTTGTAAATATTTAATTACACGGGTTTTCTTTTTATGTACGAGGCGGTTATACGTAGACAGGTTTCGGTAAAGTTTCATTTACCGTTTCTGATTAGGTAAAAAAGTTTTTTTTAGTGAATCAACATGATATGATAATTCTTTTTTATAATAATTTTTGAGAGACTTTCGTGTGCTAATAATAATTAATATATTAGTATTAATTTTCTTAACAAATTGTGAGTAATGTATTTGATGTACTAACTTTATGGTCCCTCCTAAAATTAATTGCACGTGGCGAGCGGCAAGTGGCAGGACGTACAATCTAAAATTAGAAGATAGGAATTTCGGTTGGTTTCGCCAAGAGTAGTAGTACTCCTACTACGGATTTCGTCAATGGTTGGTTTCATTAGTGGATTATATTACTAGATTCTTTTAAACAGACCTATGGATTTTCCCCCTTTGGGCCGCCAACCCATGAAGGCGAATTTGGGCCCGCTAGGGTAAATCCAACTTAAGTGGGCTTACGTTTACACCCTACAGTAAAGGCCCATTCTATGAATTATACGTTAATTCGAGGTGAACGGTAAAATCCCATTTAAAGATGCAAGCATTTAAATCAGCTGCAAGAAATTCCAGTAATTTTTCATTCTAGTACATTTTTTTTTTGGAATGTCCTATAAAATTACAGTAAAAGCGGTTGATTGACCAAACTGTGTGCGCACCAATAAGATAATTCAGTGATATTTTCAGCAAAGAATCGAAACGAGACTAAAAGTTCAAACAATAGAATTAGGAGACAATTATGAGGCAGACATTACAATATTATTTTCTTTATCTTTAATCAAACATGAATATTTGAATAAAGTTTTTGCCATAAATTTATGTAATAAAAAAGTGAGAGTTAATTGGTAAATAACTCATTTGCTTACCAACAATTTTGTTAATTAGTACATTAATAAGGCATTAATTATCTTCTTTTCTTCATATGAAAAAAGGCTACAATTTCCCTTTTATTAATGTGTTTGCTAGACAGAAGTATAATATAATGCATATAGAGATGATCACTTGCGATCATTTCCTCTTCCACGAGCTGGGTAGGTAGGTAGGCTAGCTATATGATCATGTCATGGTGAGTATAAGCAAGCTGCAAAGGAGGTGGAAGGAAACTTTGTTGAACCTCGAGTGCCAACTCCTCCACACTCAGTTGACATTCAAGCCCTATCTGCATGCATCAAACTTCCATCTTTACTAATTTAATCAAATATTTGAGAGAGAATATAATCGTGTTGATGGTCATGATCAGATCGACTAGTATATATATATATATAAAGTTGGCATGCATGATAGGGTACCCCACACATGCCATCCAATTTGCCAAGTTGACTTTGCAATTAATTGTAGTATATGTGTGTGGGGCATATGATGCTTACATGAAACTACAGCCTCATGATCATGGTACTTGTAGTCCTTCTCATCAAATCCTATTTCCTCAAATGAAAATGACACAACACAAACCATATAATAGATATGCATACAAATATCAACTTTATATATATATGGACATCGATCAAAACATTTCATCACTCAGGTCGGACTAGCGATGAGAGGTTAGAAAATTTCTTACGTGGTCAGGTATTGAAATAAAACGATTATAATCATTAATATTTTATGGTAATGATCGAAGATTAAGTAAGATAAGTGTAATTAATATATATATGTATATATATATACCTTAATGACGAAAGAGTAGAGGACAGTGTCTTCCATGCTGCTAATATTAAGGTGGAGAATCTCAAAGGCAAGCTTTTCCAGCACAGTGATGATCTTCACAACTTGGCCTGGAATTCTCTTGCATACAACCCTTAGTATCACATTCGAGCCCGAGATTTTCGCCTCAACATCCGCCACGGCCGAGTTGCAGCATGCACCTAATTCCTTGAAATTCTCAATCATCCCAAATTCATGATCGGCAGCAGTGGTGCTACTACTGCTCAGTAGCTGGAGGCCGGGCGCTACCGGCCTGGAGCTAGGGCTAGGGGTAGGACTAGAGGTGATTGAAGTAGTAGTAGTGGTAGCAGCTGGACCGGGGCTTAGACTCTTCCTCCTCTTCCTTTGTTTCTTGGACTCCAAAGCTTGTAGAACTTGGTGCAACTCTTTTATAAACTCTACCACTCCTCCAATTATCGATGCTTGGTCCCCCTAAATTACATAATTTTTTTGATCACAATTCATCAATCACCATAAGATTAACAAGAAAATAAATGATCAATACAACTGTATTTATGCAGACGCATGTAATAACCTAATTAACGAACTTGAAACTTAATGGTATTTTCTTCCAACGATCAAGTCTTGAGTTTGCATCTTATATCGACAACAAAAAAGAAAACGAAACAAGAAAACGAAATCAATTAATACAATTGCATGTATATGTGAAGATTTTGATCATATTCATGAAATTATTACCATATAAGATTAACAAAAGAAAGAAGATTAACTAATACACTATATTTATGTAGATATATGATAAACTAACGAGCTTACAACTTAGTGATATATTTCCTGCAAAACTGAAATGATCATGTCTCTCCGTTCAAGTACTAACTTTGCATCTTATCGATCCATGAAAGAAATGAAAAGAAGAGATGATTAGAGATATAAGTTATGTAGTATACCCTTTTGATATAGAAACAAGGGGTTAAGGAACGCAAGACTTTGAGGTGATCATTCATTTGTCTTCTCCGGTTTCTTTCCACCGCTATGTGAGACATGTTTTGTTTTCTGTTTGTCGTCTAAGGTTATTGTTCTACCACTTTCTTTCCTTTCTTTTATGTCTAGGTTACAGGAATTGAAGGAAATTAAGGTTGGCTATTTATAACTCTAAGGTGGCAGGCAAGCAAGCAAGCAAGAAGCTAGGCTTATTCCAAGAGTACATATTAATTAATGTAAGAGTATATATTATATATTATATTATATAGTTTAGAGATGATAGATAATAAATGCAATGTGATATATTCTCGTGAGGGTGAAGGTTTGGGGTAACTCTCTCTAAAGAGAGTAAATAGATTATTACGTCTCACGTTTATGATCTTGGGTTCCATTACATGTCCGCGTGAGATAAAAATATTAAAACGGAGTGGTTGTTGTCCCTTTACTATTTTTGCTTCTTCTTGTGTCATTCCCCTCCTAGCTAGCTACTACCTAGCTTAGCTTAGCTTAGGTTAGTACACTCCACTCCCCTCATATATATTCTATTTATTTGTTTCAAACCGATCAATCATGACTAATTATACTCGTATTGAGTACTGATCTTACTAAAATGAGAGTATTTTTTCGCTAATAATTACTTTATACACAATTAATAAAGATGAGATCCAAGTGTCAGTAATTTAATTACGATCGGGTCAGTGTGTTAGGCAATTACCAAAACCGTAATGATGTTTGATAGGATTTTTCAGGGGATTTAATGATGTTTGATCCTACATGGTGGTCGATCGGAGGGACCACATGGCCCGATAGGCAGTTGTTGTGGTTTGACACTTGGCTCTAGCTAGCTAGTTGTGTACTCTAATTAGTTGATGCTACGTACCATAGACAATATTGATATCATTGCTTAATCAGTGTGCTATGTGCTTGAGCATGCTACTGCTCATCTATGCACTTGTATGTACAATCTATTCACTTTCTTAAATAGACAGACTGCTTTCTATGGCCATTACTCAAAAGTGCAATATGCAATTACTAAAAACGAATCAAATTCTGATTCAAATCTCACCGGTCTATAAAAATAATAATTTGTATTCCCATTTTGGTAGAGGCAAACAAAATGCTTCCATGGCATGTTCTGATCATAGATCGCCCATGACCAAATAAATACTCTCCATCAACTCTTTAATTACCAGTTTTTTTTTTTGTCATTCCAATCCTCCTCCTTCAACTAGCAGATGATCAGGCATTTTTAATTAGTTTCCTCGCTTGCCATTTATGGCTCTGATCATCATCAGATTAAAAACTATTTGGTTGCTGCCATGGCAGCTCAAACCATCAGAATACAAACTCCACAATCTTATCCTGACAAACAAACAAACAAGACTGAGAGTGAGTTGCATTTTTCAATCTATTTCAGAAACCATTCTGTATGTACACACTTTCTATGCACTTCATCTTTCGCAGAAACAGCGGCGGAGCATATTAAGAATCAGTCTGCTCCACTCTGCTATGCCATCTCAATTCTGTAAAATTTACTCTATTTTATTGAGAGGAATTGATAGCAAACTCTGATGAACAACAAAACAGAGCCAGTATATAATAATATGCTTTTTATTGAATTGAACCTTGGCCATGTTACTTTCACTTGTTTGAGTGCATTTAATGAGGATGACATTCATGTGACCTCAATTACATCATTCTTGTTTCACAACTGATGAAATTAGAAACATATATAATCTTACTTAATACTAATATTTAGATATATCTGGTTGATTTGATAAACACAACTTCCACTTTTCATCATGTTTTTGATCGATTAATAGTGTCCAGCAATCATCTCTGTCATCTACAATGCAAGGAAGCTGCACGGAAAAGAAATGAAACTAAGACCAGAAGAAATATGCAGCTTTATAAGCTTCAAAAACATTTTCAACATTCCCTAATTCCCTAGGTACAGTATAATCACCAGGTACCCTTATTTCAACTACAAAGTGTCAATGCTTGCGGATTGAAGCACGTCCGAATGACGCTTTCCTTAGAGAGAAAACGAACCTTCAGTCTGTTGCGTCTAATATGGATGTTATTGTCAACTCACTCTCCAGCAAACCTGAAAATTTTATGGGTCAAAATTTTCTCCGTTGGCAACAACATTAAAAAGCTTTGTACCGCAATGCTAAGCCTTTTCGTGCATCCTACTATGAACTTCATTTGCAACATTACAAAGGATAACATCCTAAACTAACCTCCTACTTAGAGGAGGAGCACTGCTCACCGCAAGAAAAGTTATTTTTTATAAAATTACTTGCATACCCTTTGCATTTATTTTTTAAGCTACAAGGTTTGAGTTATTCACATTTTAGTTGAAATATTTCAACTAAACACTACCTTAACTTTCATGTGATTAGTAGAAACATGAGTTGGTTTTTAACCGAATTATGTAATGCGTAGTGTTAAAGCCTAGAGATATTAACATTTTTGCAGTTTTGGTACATTGATATCGAAATTTATAATCTTCAACTCATTAATTAGCAAAAGTGTCATTCCAAACCTCCTTCCACTTTCAGATCAGGCGTTTTTAATTAGTATATATCCTCAATTCATTGCCATTGTTTCTTCTGCGTTTATGGCTCTGAACATCACCATATTAAACAATTTACTCGGTTGCTGCCATGATCAGAATGCAAACCCACAACCAGATGACCACGACTCTCAGACGCAGCAACCAAGACCTGACAGAAACAAACAAACATGACATGAGTGGTTCTTCAGCTGTGTTCAACCTGAACTCCTTCGGCAGCACATAACTCTATTTCAGAAACCATTCTGTATGTACTTCATCTTTCGCAGAAACAGCGGTGGTCTGCTCTACTCTGCCATGCTGTTCCAATTCTGTCAATCTAATCTATTTTATTAAGAGGAATTGATGGCAAAATCCGATGCATAACAAAACCGAGCTACAATGTAATAATATGCTTGTTGAAGCTTGGCCATGTTGAGTGCATTTAATGAGGATGACATTCATGTGACCACAATTAGATTGTAGTCTTGTTTCACAATTGATGAAATCATATACACAACCATCAACATAAGAACCATATACTCTTATAGACAAATGAATCTGGTTGATTCGATAACACAACTTCACCGATGCTTTGCTGTTTGCCTTTCCATCATGTTTTTGATCAACTATTAGTGTTCAGCAATCATCTTTGTTCGCTACATTGCTAGGAAGCTGCATCGCAAGGGAAAGTCATATAAAACAAATGAAACCAAGTCCAGAAGGAATGTGTACTGTGTAGCTTTATAAGTTTCAAAAACATCTTCAACATTCCCTAATTCCTTAATGTCCACTATAATCATCAGTTACCCTTATTTTCAATACACAGTGTCAATGCAAGCTCAACCTTGAGATATTACTAAATAAAAGAAAACTGTGGAATAGATTTCAAACAGATAATTCATGAAAAGAAAAAAAGTTTCATGGTGAGAAACAGTAGAATACGATATTTACAAGTAGAACATGTATAACCTATGCATTTTGTAGCCACGGCTACAGTCAGAAGTCTAAGTTTCTACTGCAAGGAATAAAAAGCATTGTACCGCAATGCTAAGCCTTTTCGTGCCTCCTACTATTAACTTCGTTTGCAGCATTTCAAAGGACGACATACTAAACTAACCTCTTAGAGCAAGAAAAGGCATCGGAGATGTAATTAAAAAACATTTGATAAATGACCATATGCAGTAGTATAAAGGGAAAAGTGTACCTTGGGGAGAAGTTTCAAAGTCTTGAAGTTGCAAGATGAACCCAGGATTAGGAGAAGCCTGGGGCCGTTTAGTCCTTACATGATCTAGAGCTTGTGATAGGCTCATTCCGTGTTTTTTCATCAAATACGCCAAAACAATGGTTACACTGAAAAGCAACATAAATAGTAAAGAGACTAATACTAAATACTGCATAACCTATTTTCATTGATTAAAATTCATGAAGAAAAATGCATCAATACTGTGCAAGTCAAATAAGATAATGGTCCTGGGAACCACCATTCAGTAAAGAAAATTTGAAAGTAAATGGAGATTAAACTCGAGGAGTACTACACAAATGATGCCTCTCCATGATAACCCGTAATGGAATTACATTAAAGTGAGCATGCTTAACCATATTAGCATATAGCAAAATGAGTGCTTAATGCACTGGCTTGTCATTCACAAGAACAGTTATGATGTCATGCACTGACAACTGAACAACAAGATGTAAGAATAGGCCAACCACCAGTGAAGCATTAACTGTCCCATTAATTCTTTATGATAGAAATCATGATCAGCAATTTATTGTAATCTATGAAGGGACTAAACAATAGGTACTACATGCCACAACACAGAGCTACAAGGTTGATTGAACCCTTACGTGTCAATCCATTTGTTCCGTAGAATCAAGAGCAAGAACAGGACTCGTGGAAAGTAAGTAATCCAGGTAGGGAAAGGAAAAACTACCTCCTGGATTTTCCTACAAAGCAATGCACCAGAACACCACCACCTTGACTTTTAGCTTCATCTATAAAACCGAAACACTCCTCGAAGTACTGCCTCAAATTTGTGTCTTCTCTATCAGCAACTATCTCACAAAAGAACACCATGAAGATGACATTATTTCCACCTCACTAATAAGCAACTTCTCAAGCATTTCTATGTGTGTAGAAAACAGGAAGTCATAATACCTGCAACGATTTTATACACAAAATCATTTGGGTAAGCGGGATTCAACGAAGAAGCCACAGTTAATACATGTGTTATATTCTTGCTTTTGAGCTCATCCTTGTTGTTTGCAGCACCAACTGAACCCAAGAACAGTCCCTAACAAATCAAAAGAAAATCCCATAAAAATGCAGGGTAATGCAAATAAATACAAGGAAGAACAACGAGCACCAAAGATCAATTACCTCTTCAATTTGGCATGGGATTTTGTCTTCCTTAAAGCATCTGGTTACACTAATGGCACGTAAAAGTGCAGTGATTTGGTTCTTCATCGAATCACCAAACTGATCCATTTTATTGGAAGATAAAACTCTGCCCACTTGTTGTCTTCTACTTTTCCTCCTAAAACAAGCCATATTAAGACTGTCAGAACAAGAATTTCATGTTCACCCGCCCATTTGATCGACCGTCATTAACACTAATTATTATCAAGCAACAGGAACAGCACTGATCATACAATGTCTTACACAGAAAGGGAAAATAAAACCAATGGCAGTAAGACAACCTGGAAAAAAGACTGAGAATCGTACCTTGGAAGCTTTACGATGGCAGAATTCGTCTTTCAGGAGATGAAGAAAGGAATTTTTTTTTTTTATCAAGAGAAAGATGAAGAGGAGGGGATATTCGTTTTTTTCTTTTTTTTATTATTTTTCTTGGGTCACAGACTCACATGGCCAATCATGACTTACAATTTCATGATTTTTCCGGAAGAAAACAAGGGAATTTGGTTCCAATAGATAACGGGCTTGACAGGCCTGTGGACTTAGCGACGTATGGGCCTGGGCCCAGTAATGATCCTAGTTGGGCTGCTCTCAAGTATATAATTGTAACGTGTTTATTCTTCTGAGAAATAACTAAATTA
>NBIL01140522.1:0-12065 GCA_002752925.1 Viola pubescens var. scabriuscula
GGAAGAAGGGAGGAGGTCTCTGATGAACGATGTGGAGATGGTGAATGAGGTGAAGCGTCGTTTGGATAGGAGAGGAGATGAGAGGAGAGGGAAAGGGAAAAGGAAAGAGGAAATGAGCTGGAAAAAAAGGAAATGAGCTGGAAAAAAAAATACATGTGTCATATTTTTATTTGCTGGGATATGACATCTCACAGGTGTGAGATGTCATCCCCGGAACACCCTATAATTTCTCTTTCAGCGGACATGCATTTTTCTTCCTTAATTTCAACCATTTCTACATCGTCTGGAGCGATTGAGTCTAGTAAAATAGTTGTCGTACTGTTAATCCTGAAAATAAACTCCCTCCATTTCAGTCTAATTTGTTGTTAGGAAGAGAGGAACAGATGTGAGAGAGAAAGAGAATTGGAAGAAGATGGATGTTTTGGGTCTGGAAATTGGCTTGCCGCACAGCGTTTCTTTCCCCAAAATTTGGTTTCCCACCGCAACAATGAGTGACATGTAGTTTTTACACCAAAATGATGTGTCGTTCGAGGGACAAAATTGTAATAGCACGGAGGATAATGACACAAACAACGAAGGCGCCAATTAAAAAACGACAGTGGTTTTTAGGTTAAAATGTCAATTATTCTTTGACGGAGGGAGTATATTTTACAAATGATCTTAAAAATTTGACATAAATATTTTTTTATTAAATTACCATACTTTATTTCTTAAAATTTTATGTCCCTTTTAATCATACATGTCTGAGCTTTTCACATGAGAGAGTTATTGGTATAGTAAAAATTTAAAATCGAGAAATCACATGTAAGATTTTTTTTTTGGTCGATGTAAAAGTTTAATTGAGAATTACAAATAAGTGTCGTTTACCAATAAACAAATCGCTTATTGGTTGTTTGATTAATGATAAAGATACCGTAAAACTCATACAAAAATTAGAATCTCACCTCCACTTATAAAAAAAATATTGTTGAAACATTTTCCTCAAAATAAACAAACTTTTTTTTGTTGTTGGAACAAACGAATCTGACAAAATCTACTCTATTTTTCGGTTTGGAAAAAAATTAGATACGGATATGCCCTGAGGTGATCGCACCTGATACAGTAAACGATTTCGTTTAAATCTAAATCTCCTTTAAAAAAAAAAAAAGAGTAGAGTAGGCATAGCCATTATTTTATTTTCTTTTTTCCTCTAAATAAATAAATAAACAAAATAAACAAAATAAGACCATATCAAGCAACAAAACCCTACTTCCCACTCGACTGTTAGCCGCGTTTCACCTTGACTGGGGAATTCGGCTATTTTCTCTGTTGTAGCGGAAACACCAGCTCTGCGTTTGTTTGTCTTCTTTCCAGCTACGGAATGGACCGGCCTGTTTCCGATGAGGAAGCTGCCGCAGCTGTGTCGACACTATCTGTGGCAGATGTAGAAACCATGAGCAAGAAGTAAGCTATTTTTGTTTTTATTTCTTTTATTTATTTATTTGAATCATTCTGGATTTATTTGATTGGTTTCTGTTCGCCCGTTTGTAGTGCTCGCAAGAAAGAACTGAAGAATAAGCAGAAGGAAGAAGAGAGACGCAAGAAAGAGGAGGAGAAAGCTAAGCTAGTATGTATTTATCTACCCATCTATCCAATTTTCTTTTTAATTTCTTTTTTGATAATGAGATTGATACCATTCTTTGCATATTGTCTGTTCCAGGCTGCTTCCAAGCCTGACTTCAATGCTCCAAAGGCTTCCGCGGCAGCAGCTGAAGATGATGATATGGACCCTACGGTATAATTCTATAGTTTTTGCATCTAATAATCAATGCAATATAATAATATCGGAAATGATGGTGTTGGTTTCCTCTTTAACTCATTTGGCTTATCTGGCTGACAGCAATACTTTGAGAATAGGCTCAAGTACCTTTCTGCTCAGAAGGGAGAAGGCAAGAATCCATACCCTCATAAGTTCAATGTTTCAATGACAATCATGGAATACATACAGAAGTATGGAAGCCTAGACAATGGAGTGCATCTTGAGGATGTTGCTGTGTCTTTGGCTGGTATGAAGTCATCATTATTTTCTGGTTACATGTTCGTTCTTGTTTATTTTCTGCTTACATCATTTTCTCTTGTTCATTTCCTTCTCCTTTTCCTCCTGCAAGGCCGGATAATGAGCAAGCGATCTTCATCATCAAAGCTCTTCTTTTATGATTTGCATGGAGGTGGTGCTAAAGTGCAAGTTATGACTGATGCAAGGTGTCTCATTACTTACATTTTCCTGACTCAGTAGTATTTTTATCCACCTGTTTCCTTTCTCGGTGCTATTTAGTGTTTTCAGAGGAAATGAATTGATGTCCAAAACCTAGAAAGTACTTTTGGTTTAAATGGGGACATTTTTCTTTTCTTTGCTGAATTCCTTTGTACATATGGATTAATGTAGGTTATCTGTGATTGATACTTCCAAATTTGAGATCTTTTTCAGCTTCTTACTTGCTTAGTTGATTGGTACTTAATTGAGAAACTTAGGTAGGCATTTTTAACTCTTCAAATGAAAAAAAATTAATTGTCGTATGCTGTTTACTTTTGAACTATATTTTTATCCACTGTAGCAATGACCTGCCTAGGATGGTCCTAGGCAGGTGATGGATGGACTCCCTTTGATCTAGGTAAGAGGTGTCGCAATTGCTTTTTCCCGAAGTTTTCATTTTATGCCACAGATAGGATGCTATGTTAGGGCCCTGAACCCAATACATGAAGCCCATCGCTTTGTAGGAAATACCACTAAGTTAGAACATTCTATCCTCCCAATACTTTTTTACTTTCCTTTCCTTTGCAAGGTTCTTAGTTTTGAATTTCTACTTGCTGAGACATAAATTAAGTTGTCTAAGGCATGTAAGTAGTTTGGTGTACTTATTAATTGTTATACTTTTTACCTCAAGGGTGCCTAATGCTTTTGTGATCATGTTTGCGTTTGACTAGCTAACTCAAGTTTTCATTGCATGCGAGGCACATCACATTCATATCTCACAGAAAATGTTGTGTGGACAATCTAGTCTTTTCTATTGTTTCAGTAAATGCCAATGCATGTGTTTTTTTAATTATATCTCTAAATACCTACAACCACATACATATAAAGCTGAAATAGTGTTTTTTTATCCAAAATGGCAATGACTTATGAATTTGTGTCGCCAATAAACAATTTTATTGTATTTGATTAAACTATACAATTTTCATTAAAAGTTGGACATGACTGATTTGTTGTTCAGGCTTGCATACTTTGACCTGCTACATCCTTATTTAGCAGGATTTTAATTAGGTTTCATTTCATTTGTAGCCATGAATTATGAACATTATACATCCCTGGGGTTTGTGGCTTTCAACAATTTTTTTGTCAGGAGAATTTTCAAAGGAGTAATGTCCTGGTACTGGCTATTACATGGCTTATGGTCTTTTGATCAGACGAACATTTTGGCTGTTTAGACTGCTACTATGTCCTTGCTAGAAATCCTACTGTGTAAAGTGTCCTAGAGATTCTATCTGTTTGTTGGCTATCAAATCCCTAGTGCTATGTAAACAACATAGTGTACTTTGATTTGACCATTCTTTACCAAAACTATAATGTCCGTTTTTCGTGGGACTACTAAAAAACTAAAACTATTTGATTTTTTGTATCGTTTTCTCCTAAATGACTGTTTTCATTTCCTTCCTTTTTATTTGCTTCCTTCCATCTCGAAAATGAACTAAAAATATTTTCATTTTATTATTTCAGCAAGTCAGGCATGGAGGAAAGTGAATTTTACAAGTTTCACTCGACTGTAAAGCGCGGCGATATTGTTGGCGTTACTGGATTTCCAGGTTTGGTATTTCAAGAGTGTCAATGCCTGATATATTATGTGTGTTGGTCCTTGTTGTAAAGTTATGTGCTGTTGTCTTGTGTGGCATTGGATCCACTCCCTTCTGGATCATGTGCTGTGGAAAGGGGGGTTTTGGTGGTAGAGGTATCCTTGCTGTGTCATCCAACTCCAATTGGCTTCTTGATGAATCATTGGAAAAGGGAAATATTTCGCTCTTTGGGAAGCTTAAGACGTTGGACCAAACCATAATCTATCCAACAGACCAAAAATGACATTTATGGTGCTCATAAAAGCTTCTCTATACAAGTGTAGTCTCTTCAATTAAGGGAAAAAAACTACAGGTCGTACCTTTTTTGTCTGTGTGCATTTGTGCATTTGATTTTACATATATGGCCACATGGGTGAGCATACAAATATTTCAATCCACACATAAGCTTAAGAATAATTGAAGTGGGACATCCCTAGATGAACATTGTTTCTGCAGCTCTTCAGAAGGGAGATCAGCTATGTATTGCTGATGCTCACTTATGTTTATTTGTTTGAAGCTTTTTCCTATGAAAGTGAAATTGTGTTAGTGATGTTTTGTTGGCATATTGCTGTAAATTCTATTTACATTTTATTTTTCAATGATCAGAATGTTAACTTCTGCTAGTGAATCATTCCTAAGTGTGGATTTTTAGATTTTCTGCTATTAATTATTTATTCTTCTGTCAGGAAAAACTAAAAGGGGGGAGCTGAGTATCTTTCCAACTTCTAAAAGGGGCCCTTCTTTTGTGGTTTTATCTCATTGTCTCCATATGATGCCAAGGCAAAAGGCTGTGCCTGGCTCAGATAATGCCAATGTGAAGGTGAAGAAATTTGAGAATTTGTTGTTTGTGCTATACTGGCTGAGATCTGTTTTATTGAATAAAATGCCATCCTTCTGCAGAAAGCTGATACATGGGTCCCTGGACGCGTCAGGAATCCTGAAGCCTATATTTTAAAAGATCAGGTATAAACCGAAAACTTAGACCTTATAATGTTGTGACCTATAAATTTGGAACATGTTTCATTTACTTGCTTTATGTTGGATCTCATGCTCATATTCCTTGCTGGTGGGAATATTGTATGCATATCTTTGATTAATCTGATTGTCACTATTTTAGGAATTTATTGTTAGGTTGGTAGTTCAAGACTTTTGTGGGATTGTTAATTCTTGTTGAATTTAATTTGAATTACTTGCAATTCACGTAATTTTTGGGGCATAATGATTCTCTTCGTAGCCATATTATTTTACTTTTATAAAAGGGAGAAAAGGTGTTAATTTGAGCTTCACATATTTATTCCATTGGATAGTAAGCTTGTCCCTTATAAAATGTCAGTTCTCAAATAGTAGAGCATGTGTACGTGCTCATATTGATGTTATGGGTTCTCTGCCTGGACACGTAAGATATCTGATTTGTTTGCTAGATGTCTATATTTGTAGCTAGTTGTACAGTTTAGATTCCTTTTTTTTTAGATGCATTATGCTGGACATTACTCATTGTAGTTCTCTAGATCGTATGAATCTTAATGTACCATAAGTTGTGGACATTTATCAAGGTTGTATGTAGGTGTCTCCTAGACTATTAGGAATCTTGATAAACCATTCATTCAAGAGTACAGGTTATATCCAAGAAGATATTGCTGATGATAAGAAATGCTTAAACCAAACCATAGTCCTCAAGTGGAGATTTTCTTGGCTTACCCATAAGTAGTCGGTGTAAAAGATCTGTCCAAGTTTGTTCAGAGTTCAGGTGGCATTAGGTTTTGGAATATTTGTTGACCAAAATTACCAAATTGTGAATGACATTTACTTTCTTTCAGAATGGATACGATTCCTCAGGAAGTAGCTTAGCAATTTAGGTTTCATTATGCTTGGACACAGCAGAATATTTATTTACTTTGCTGCCAATCATCTCGATTTAGAACTTTCTCCGTGTTCCTTTTGCTTGGTGTATTGGTCTCCATTGTTAAGGTTTGGGATGACTCAGCTGTGACAGTGCACTGTTCTGATTGACTTTGCTTTTCTTATGCATAAGTTCAGTAGTTCTCTAATGATGTATATTGCAGGGGTTTCCTTCTCGTTTGATTCTTTTCCCCTGTTTTTCATGCTAGGAAACTAGATACCGTCAGCGGTATTTAGATCTAATGTTAAATTCAGAGGTTCAACAGATATTCAAGACCAGATCCAAGGTCATTTCATATATTAGGAGCTTCCTTGACAACCTTGATTTTCTGGAGGTCAGTAATCTATTTGGTATTCTGATTTCTATTTTTCTTTCCACAATCATGGTTGAGAATTTTGTTATTTGGTCCCGTTGTTTTAGCAGATGAAGTTTACTTTTTTACTTGAGCAAACCAAACTACGTTACATTGTATTGTATGTAACTGAAAAGAACTCAAAATTGATTTCAATTGTAATAGATATGAATTGAAATCAAATTTGTAGCTAAATTTGTTTTACATTATTTTAATATCAGTTAACATACATCTCCCATAAAGAACTAGAAAAAATTGTATAGATTTTTATAATTGTTGTCTTATGGAAACTAAAAACTGAATAATACGCTTTTAACTTCTTCATAAGTTTTACTTGATCAGACATGATAACTAGAAGTAATGGGGAAAAAAAACTTTGCTTGAGTTTTAAAAATAGGTGAGCTGCGCTTCAGTTTAATTTGCTCATATCCAGAATGTTGGCATTACTTGGAAATCCTTTAACCACATGAGCATTTGTCTACAACATTTCAATATTCAATTTTGAAAATGAATAAAATAAAGCATTTGTATTTTACTAATGAGTGTGTTTCACCACTTGGCTGTAGGTATAAACTATCAGAAAAGAACTAAAGAAAATAATTTAGATTGCGTTTCCTCAGTTGTAATCAACAACAGTACTGTAATTATTTTAGCCCTAAAATATATTGTAAGGTTTTAAACCTTCAGGACTATTATGAAAAGCAAGAAAATTAAGGATTTTGAAATGTGTTTTTCTAATGATAACTAGGGATAATATTGAAATATTTACGTAGTAGGGAGGGACCCACACTAAACTCTAAATAACTGTAAAGGTTACATGTAAAGTTGTATGGTAGGTATGTTAATATTTAAACATTGAGGACGATCGTAAAGGTGTTGAAAACTTTAAGGCTTGAAATGTTAGCTTAGTGTTTTTCAATTTAGTTGTATGATTGGTGAAATAACACGAAATGTTCATGTAATTTTTTTTTTCTAACTGATTGGTAACTTTCATCTCAGGTTGAAACACCAATGATGAACATGATTGCTGGTGGAGCAGCTGCCCGTCCCTTTGTGACCCATCACAATGAACTGAACATGAGACTATTTATGCGCATCGCACCTGAGCTTTATCTTAAGGAGCTTGTAGTTGGGGGGCTAGACCGTGTTTATGAGATAGGAAAACAATTTAGAAATGAGGGCATTGATCTGACACACAATCCTGAGTTTACAACCTGTGAGTTCTACATGGCTTTTGCAGATTACAACGACTTGATGGGACTAACTGAGAAATTGTTGAGTGGTATGGGTCATTCTCCATTGTTGATTTTTTTTCTTTTTCATTTATACAAATCCTTTTTGTTTCCCCTGAGTTACTTGGATTCTTCTTTCTAACTTAATTTGTGTTATAGGAATGGTCAAGGAACTCACTGGTGGCTACAAAATTAAGTATCATGCCAATGGGCTTGATGAGGAACCAATTGTGATTGACTTTACACCCCCATTTAGGTCTGTGGGACATAGTTGGTCTTTATGCATGTATTTGTTCGGAAGAAGTGTGAAAGTTTCATTTGGGGATGGTGTAACTGATAATGTAAGTTTTGCAGAAGGATTTCCATGATTGGGGAGTTGGAGAAGATGGCCAACCTTGACATACCAAAAGACCTTTCCAGTGATGAAGCTAACAAGTATTTGGTGGATGCCTGTAAGAAGTTTGACGTCAAATGTGCCCCCCCTCTAACAACAGCTCGTCTGTTGGACAAAGTAATTCTCATCCCTTGATATATCTGCAGATTAGACTGTTGTGAAATTTTCTTATCCTGAACCTAGGGGAACATCTGACCCTTTGTCCTTTGGAATGTGTTGTGTGGTGACGTCTTAACATAAAAAGTAGTGAAAGCCTGCCAAGTGAAGCAAGCCTGAAGGCTTGTGTAGGATATGTTCCACTTTCTCGTGGAAGAGGAGAAAGCGATGATATTTTCACCTTTTTGGGTGTGTGTGTGTGTGTTTTCATGTTGTTTCCCCTCTTGTGTGCATGTTTGTTAGATGGGTGGTGGGAGATAACAGCTTTCCGGGTTTTCAACTATCAAATCCAATGTGTCCATAATAATAGTGATGTAGCTATTCATCGATAGCACAATAATTATACTTTGATACTTTGTCTTGAGATCTGATTATCTGCTTGAAGCTTAATTGGTGCCATGGCTTTTAAAGTTTGAGTCTGTTTGTGGCGTCTTCTAAAAGGAAAAACACAAGAGCATGCACCTGTTCCTTGAGTTTATGTTCATGCTGTTTCAATTCTTGGTTACTTCTGTATGTACAGCTGGTGGGGCATTTTCTGGAGGAGACTTGTGTAAATCCTACATTCATCATCGACCATCCTGAGATTATGAGCCCCTTGGCAAAGTGGCATAGATCCATACCAAGCTTGACTGAACGCTTTGAATTATTTATCAATAAGCATGAGGTATTTTATCTTAGCTTTAAATTTCTTCTGCCCTCTTATTTTCAATTTTTCATCTTTTTGCCTTCGCCTCTCTGATTCATTCTAATTTTTGCTAATGTGCTCATTCTGTCAGCTTTGTAACGCATACACTGAATTGAATGATCCTGTTGTACAACGCCAAAGATTTGCAGAACAGCTGAAGGTACAATGCTTTGGTCTCAAGTTTTTTGTTCTGTAAATATTGTCAAATTTTTGTATAAAGTATAAAAACATTCTGTTTCTAAATATTAGGACCGACAATCTGGTGATGATGAAGCTATGGCTTTGGATGAAACATTTTGCACTGCTCTTGAGTATGGATTGCCGCCAACCGGTGGCTGGGGACTGGGCATTGATCGGCTAGCTATGATATTAACTGATTCACAGAATATCAAGGTTCTTTTAAACCTCTCTGCATATTTTTTATATCGGTCTGGATCTATCATTGCAGCAGGTACTAACCATCTTTATCCATATTTCTTGGGGACAGGAAGTGCTCCTCTTCCCAGCCATGAAGCCTCAGGAAGAACCTTCTACTAAAGGTACTTTCTTACTTTGGCTCTTGTATTTTTAACATATGGTTATTTCTACATCGTTTCTGATGGGCATTTTACCGTAGCCAAGCTCAATTATTAGCTTCATTCTTAAACTAGTTGATATTATCTACGTGAACTCTCTTCTCCACTGAAGCATTTTAATCAGCGGCATAGAAAATCATGCACCACGAGCACGACAACAGTTTTCTGGATAACCAAAATGACAGTTATGCACTCACCACAGATATTAGGCGTTTCTCTTTCCCTCGTAGGTTTAAGTCGAGTAGAGTCAAAAGCATGTCATTTTCTCCTTAGTTTCTTAATCTAGCATTGAAATACACATTCAAAACAAGATTTTTTTAAGAAAAGATAAGTATATATAAAAGTGTTTCGTCTGATTCAATAAGAAATGCCTATATTTCTGTGTACATGTATGGTGCCAAGATCGTAGTTTGATCTATGTTAAACTTGATCTTTTTGTGCAACTTGTTTTATATTTAGTCATTAGAAATGGTATTGTGTTTCACTGATTTAGTGACATGAATTAGGAGGGTGCGTCACATTTTTTTCTACTTGAAATTATTTCAGAGTTTCCATGCTGATATTTGATATTGGTGACTCTGAAGCAGAACTTTAATTATTCTCTTATGCTTAGTTAATAATCTCCACTGTGAAAGTACAAAACTTTATGCCAATAAGCATGGATTCAAGTTCTAAATTTAGGTCTTAAAGGTCTTAAGAGTTGAAAAATGTGTTACATCGCATTTTATACTTGTAAGATGTTTTGAAGTGGTCTTAAATTCTTGACGTTTATAGTATATTATGTTAAAATTTACAAAAAATACCAAGATGTATGTAGGTAGGTAACTCCATTGCATATGCATTGAAAAAGCCCATGCAACTATCATTGACAGACAATCTTGTTTTGCGACTGCAGCAGCATAGGACGACAAGCAGGGGTTGCTTTTCACTTCACTTGCGACTTGCCCATGTATGCTGGATAGTTTTTGCGCCCCCTCCAATTTAGGAAACTGACTCCTGAGTACTGAACTTCTATCTTTTTTACTGAATATATATTCCAATTGGATTAGAAGATTCAAAAAATTATTATTATTGAGTGCTGTAGACTGCTATTATAATGGACCTGCCTTTTTGTTTTATGATACAATATGAGATGCTGGTTGACATTCACAAATGTCAATGACCAAGGGAAAAATAAACGGAGAAAGTGAGAATGGTCCTATAAGTCAAGTACCTTTTCGTTAGCATGCTAGTTAAAGAAAATGTTTTTGTAATTTTCTGGAAAAATAAAAACTAAAAGAGTTGATCAATTGGACTAATTTGGTGCAACTATGTAAACTTGGATTTATTTCGGCTAAAAGTAAACGCGTCTAGCCAGTAATAAAGTATAAGTTACTATGTAACAACTACTCCCTCCGGAGGGACCTTATTATCAGACGCCAGAGGGAGCTGCACAAATATTTAGAGGGACTGACATGCACAGTTTATTTTCTTTCAAAATTTTCAAATTTATTCTCTTTCACTTTGAACGAAAAAATACACCCTCTATCAGCGTTTTTTATTGTCATCGCCGCTACAGAAAGGAGCGGACGGCCGTCTCGAGTCGGACGCAGGTGGAATGGATCCATTCTGACCAGCAATGCTCCTCCACGCGCCGATGACGTCCCTCCGCCTTTCCTCCACGCGCCGCCACACGCCGGCGCGTTCGGCCTCCATTCCGGCCGCCGTCACATGCGTTTTGTTCGTCTCTTCATTTCCGGCACGAATCTATGTTCGCCTTCGTGATCGGATCTACCAAACGTGTTTTATTTGCATTTGAAAATCGGAGGAGGAGAGAGGGCATGCTCCTACCTTTTCTGACGCGTTGCTGTCCATGTGCAGCAACTATTTCAAATCTGGTCCTTTAATTTTTTTCAGTTTTTGTTTTTGCCTCGTATGACGCGAGGCTCGGCAACATAGTTGCTTGTCACGCAAGGGCGTTTTTGGTTAAAAAAAAGTTGGAGGACCAAAAACACCGAACTTGTTTCACATCCTCCAAAGGCGTCTTCTAATTGTGGACCATGAAATTAACACTAATCGCGTCTTCTAAAAAGGACCAGAGGGAGTAATTAGTTATTGTTTCTATCGATAAAGTTTACGGGAAGTGTATGACGACACGTATCGATAAAGTTTTAAGGATTTATGGTGGTTTTTTATTTCAGCGTGTCCATAAGGATCTCCCAACTAATAAAGTGATTATACGTATATAATAGATGAATTACACATGATAGGGTGAAAAATATTGAATTTTAAAAATACTATCAACCTTGGATGTATATAATAGATGAATTACACATGATAGGGTGAAAAATATTGAATTTTAAAAATACTATCAACCTTGGATGAACCCTTAGGGAACCTACTTACGTGTAACCACCCTCTACTGACATGCCATGATTTTATTGGTTGGACGATCCTTGTAGATACGCTAAGATGAAGTTATACATTACTCCCGTCTTTTTCCATCTCAGCGTGTACACAAGAATCACCCAACCAATAAAGTTGTAGCACGTAGATAGTAGGTGATTGATTATACATGATAAAATTGACAAAATTTGAAATTTGAATGTTTGTTACTTTTTGACAAATTTAATAGTTTAAATGTTTACTATTTCATGAGAAATATTAAAGGGGTTATAGCATATAGACCCTCTGTACTATACGTGAAAATCAGATACCTCCCCTGGACTAAAAAAATTCAAATCGTTGTTCCTGAACTAAAGGTCAAGAAAATTCCGATCTCTGCCGTCAGTCAAACTGTTAGTTTTGACCTGCTACCTGTTGACCAGCAGGTTGCCCTTTTTTTTCCTTTTCTTTTTCTTTTCTTTAAAAATCTAGGAAAAATAATGTAATTAATTTTAAAAATTCATAAAAATAATTTATATT
>NBIL01140527.1:0-10232 GCA_002752925.1 Viola pubescens var. scabriuscula
AAAAAGAAATGAAAATTATGGTGGGGTATATGATTAAATGATGTGGAGGGGAGAGAAAGTGAATAACACTCTGAATAATACATTGTTGTGAGAAACGGGTGTTATTTAATAATTTGGTTTGGTGTTAAGCTGACGTGGCAAGAGAAAAAGTGAATAACACCCTAAATTTAACACTCATTGCTGTAGATGGTCTTAGATGATTAATTTAATTTTCTTTTAATTTATGTGATGCCACGTGGATAAATTAAAAGAAAATTAGGTTGTTTTAGATGATTCTCTAATAGTACCCTCCCTAAAGAGAATTTTTTCCCCCTAAAATCTAACTAACAAAAAAAAAACACGTAATCATAAATTCACGAAGTTCACAGATATCACCGCAACAATTCATATTAAGTATTGCACACAACATCACATAAAACTAGCTCAAGTGAAATGATTGAATGCAAAATATATTTTCTCGAACACAGTTCACTTTAATTCACAACAAAGTAAGCAATTTATTTCAAGCAAACCCGTATACAATCAAATGCACATCATAGAATTACTATCATACTTACATATCATCGCACAAACTTGAATACCCTTTATTAGTTTTTCCCCCGATTTACATCGTCTGTAACAATTATTATAGTCAAGTCATTGGGCGATGAGCTGCTCATAGTCCATTTAGGTATTTATTCCATATACTGCATAAATCAACCAAAACTAATGAATTAACCACCTCCTCCTCCTACCATTTTTTATAAAATTTGAACCATAAATATGTTAGTAACTCAAAATTTAAATTACTTTTAGTGTTAAACGACATGATGTTTATTTTTTATAATATATTTTATATTACAATATTTTGAGTCTTAAATATAATTATATATTTTACAATCAATATATATTATAAAAATATATAAACAAAATTAAGACGAATCCTCAAGCATATCATATCCAAAAAAAAATTATAGTTTATCGCATTAATGTATCTTATCGTGTTGTATCTGTATCTCGTATCCATATCTATGCTTCATAGAACTAATGGAACCTTAGGTTGTTTACGAAATTAATAAGTTGAGATTAACTAAATTAGTAATACTCATTTATTAGGTTTGAGTGGAATTAGTTTTATTTCACATTAAGTAAAAATAATAGTGGGTGGTTACACAAGATAATATTGAGAAAATTTGAAATTTAAAAATATTAACACTTAGGTAATGCTGGGTGAACCTTTAGAGTACACACTTGCATGTAATCACTTATTAATGACGTGACATGATTTATTTGTTGGGAGATCTTTGTGTACACGCTGAGATGCTTTCTATCTCGGCGTGCACACAAGGATCGCCCAACCAATAAGGTTATTTCATGTAATTACTCATTAATGATGTGACATGATTTTATTGGTTAGACGATCCTTATGTACACGCTGAGATAAAAGATGAGGAGTAATATATACTTTCTCGTAATAGTGGGATAAATCCCAAAGGATCAGTTCACGTGTAACCACCCTAGTAGTTGGGTGTATGACTAAATGAAATACTAGGTACACTATATAATTTTTCCTATCCAACTCGATCGAGTTAAGGAGAAATTATATACTACTCCTGACTTTTCATCCCAGCGTGTCTACAAAGATCGCCAACTAATAAAATCATGTCACGTTATTAGTGGGGGTTACATTTAAGCGCGTCCCCTAAGTTTTCATCCACCATTACCTAGGTTCTTAGTATTTTTAAATTTCAAACTTTGTCAATTTTATCATGTGTAACCACTCACACTATCTATATGTAACAACTTTATTGGTTGGACAATTATTGTGTACACGCTGAGATGAAAAACCGAGAGTAGTGTATAACTTTTCCACCACTACCTATGTTTATAGTATTTTCAAAATTTAATTTTTAAAAACTACCTAATATGTAACCACCGATCATAACATATACTTTTCTAGTTGATTTGGGTGATCTAGCTAGGCCACCTAATACACTGTATAATTACTTGCTTGCTCGGGTGAGGCATGGCTAAATTACTTAAGAATTTCTACTAATTAAAGATTTGTAACGGGTGTGAGAATTTGATACTTCCACTAGCATACATGCTACTCTTAATTAGATTACTAACAAAACTAAATAAAAGTTAGCTTTCGCATTGAAACATCCGTTTTGACCGCGGGGTGATGTGCATTTTGGAGGATAGACGTTATGGATTAAATTAGTACTTACTACCAACTAATCCAGATAAGAATGACAAGAATGGTGATGGAAATTGTTACAATTGTCATCCCAAAATCAGCAACTACTCCATGCAATCCAATGCTATGCTATGCGTTATAATGTACACATTCACTGAATGTACACCCATAGAATCCATATTGCATTAATTAGTAATTTTGCAATTTGCAATATAGAGCCAACAAGCTGTAGTGTGCAAAATCATTCTCCTGAGATGCCAAGTCAGATTTAGTGCCTTTTCTTTCCCTTTCTCCCTATAAGATTCCAATATCATTCACACCAACAATGTTCATATCAGATCATTGTTTCCTTCCTCTCTAGATCTCTCCTCCCTCTCTTTTTTCACCAATTGTTCTGTTTCTGTGGTGAGCACAAAACCCAGTTTTTGTTTAATTTCATTTCCTACTCTATTTTACTCAAAGACAAGCTATAAATCCACATGTTTGGTTATTAAATGATTGACTTTAGCTTAGTGGCTAGAATAAGAATATGATATGGTTAGATATTAACTGATCGATGATGTTTTTAATTATTATGCTTTTTTTGGTTTACTTCTCCAATTGTAATTGTAACTATTAGAAGCTGCTGCAGCAGGCATTTGACATGAGTACCGAAAGTGAGGAGTACAATGACTGGAGAGGGCAGTGGACAAATCCTAAAAGGCATGGTGGAACCCGAGCAGCTACCTTCACTTGTGGTAATTATTCAACTATTATCTACTCTATCTATTTAATTAATTAACTAGGTAATCTAGTGTGCTTGAAAATAAACACAAAATATTTCTTTCTTATTTCCTCCGGATGTCCTCTTCACCTAATCCGGCTAGTGGCAAAGCCTGAGGTTAAGAGGGCTAAAATAAGATAATTTTTTTCTTGGAGGAAGTAAATCTGAAAGATTAATTAAAATAGAATAAAATTTTAAGGATTATTATTGAAAATTTGAAATTTTGGGGAGGAAAATGTGAAAGACTAATAAAAAATGAAACAAAATTTTAAAGACTACTAGAGGAAAATTTAAAATTTTATGGGACAAATAAATTTTTAACAAGACGTGTTCTTATACTCTTGCGAAATGCACAACTATCATCTTTTATTTACGAAACATGCGGACTAATTCTCTCTGATTAATCTGAATTAGCCAACTAAGCTCTTGCAGTGCTTTCAGTTAAAAAAATGGGCGGCCTCGAATTGATTCTTTTCCTGGTGGCATGCAGTTGTGGAGGTGCTCGAGAACATGGTTTTCTTGACGAATGCATCAAGTATGGTGACGTATTTGATAAAGTCAATGCATTACAGTAGTGCAGAAGCAGCGAATATGGTCACTAATTTCTTGGGAACCTCTTTCCTTATCACCATCGTTGGCGGCTTCATCAGCGATTCTTTCCTAACAAGATTCACCACTTTTGTCATCTTCTGCGCTATACAACTTCTGGTAACCTACGCTCATCTCATTTTCTTCCATTAAATTTCAGATTTTACCTTGCCATCAAATTTATATATTTATCCTACATTTTTAGTGACTTTCACATATAGTTTCCATGTTAAATAACAAGAAGTCTATGAAATTGGGTTCAGTCAATTATTAAAAATGTTTGTCCCGTTTAAGACTCCAAGTCACACACATAAAAAAGCTCATTAAATCAGATTTGGTAAAAAACGTTTTTTAATGTATTTTGCACTAAATCATTCTTTACTAGGAGAAAAAACGTAGTTTCTTAAATTTCGGTTAATTTTGGCAAACTACAATCATAAGCTCGTAAGAGTTTAAGATCGAGTTTTTTTATATTATTAAATATTATTACAATATTAGTGATCAAACCCACAGATTTACCTCATAAAAAGAGCACGCACTAATCAACTATGTTACAATTTTATGTGCGTCAAATCGAGATTTTAACAACTATATGGTTAAAATTATACTCCTTATATTAGTTTTTGTTTTTACCTTGCATTTGTATCATATGTTACGATAAATCACTACATTTGTAGTTAAACCAAATAAGCTAGTACATTTTTTTCACTTAATTTACGTTGACCATTCATTCCTAAAAATAATTATACCTCGTTTGAAAACAACATAAAACTATGCTTACATATTTTTTTTAAAAAATAAGTGACATGGCAAAAAAAAACATACCGTGCATTCATTTTGCAACTGAAAAAAAAAATCACATCAAAATATCCAAAAATAAAGAATCGAATGGGATCAAAATAATCTCTCTCATTCAAGCGGTAAAATATCAAACATAATCAAAATAATAAGCCACTATATTTTTCACCCAAAATTATTTATTTATTTGATTTTTTTCCATGCCATTTAAAAAAAAACAAATATAAATCAGCATGGTCTTATATATATATTTTTTGTTTAATGACATTTTACCTATATGTACTTTAATATTTTATTTAATCACTTTCTTATACTAATTGTTCATTTAATTACCCCCCTATACTCTTGTTTTTTTATTTAATTACCTCCTGTCGTGATGAAAAATTTACATGACATGTCACATCATCAGTTGTTGCCATGTGGCCACATGCTGCGTCAGCTCACATTTAATGATGTGACACATGACGCATCATTATTTTACCTTCAAACGATGACATGATACGTGTCACATCATTACATACGGATAAAACTTCAAAAAAAATATTATATAAAATTAGTCGTAATTAAGTATACTTACATGCGGATAAGACTTGAAAAAAAGATAATTTAATAGCTTTGCTAATTATTACTTTTTTTATTAAAAAAATACAATGCAAAGATTTATTTTACCGCAAATTCTAATATACCGTAATTTTCCTGATTTATATTATACTACAGGGACTTATCATGCTGACAATTCAGGCCCACGACACAAGGCTACAGCCAGCTTTGAACAATAAGCCTTCTAATTCAGAAGCTGCTCTTTTATACATTGGCCTTTACGCTATTGCGAGTGGAGTTGGCGGAATAAAGGCGGCGCTGCCCGCCCACGGCGCGGATCAGATGGAATTGCAAGGCAACCAGCAGCAACGTTCTGTTTCTGCTTTCTTCAACTGGTTCTTCTTCTCCCTATGCGCTGGTGGGCTTTTAGCTCAAACCATTATGGTTTGGGTTGCAGAGAATCTGGGCTTTAAATGGAGTTTCAAGATATGTATTGTTGCCTTGAGTTTAGCACTTGCCATCTTCGTATCTGGGCTTCCTTTGTACAAGTTCAAACGACCAGCTGGAAGCCCAATAACAAGAATCCATAAGGTAAAAAAAGCCCACAACAATTAGAAGGCCAATGAGCCTTGGGTACTATACACAAATATGGAGATTAGTAATTAGTGACTCTTTGACATTGATTAGGCAATGTTAAAATGCTAATCGCTACAACTAACAATTAATCCTCTGCTTTTTGCGGAATGGTTAAGGTTTTAGTTTCTGCCTTCCAGAACAGGAAAGCGTTGCAGTCGGTTGTGATAAATGATGGAATTGGTGATGGAAGTAACCGTAACAAGTTCAGGTATGACTTTTAACGGCATAAGATTATAGGAAGATTAAAATTTTACTCCTTCTTATGGTGTGCACTATAAGTGAGAATAGCAAAAGGAATCTAACAAAGAATGGGACTGTAAAGCATCGCTGGTCGGGTGCGACAACTGGACTGGAAGACATAAAAAAATAGCATTTCCTTATAATGTTCCTTAATTATCCTTAATCTCCAACTTAGTTTGTGCTTAATTTTTTTTTGTCCTGAGCTGCCTTATTGATATTTTTCAGGTTCCTAGACAAAGCAATAATTGCGGGCATGCCTAGTCCAGCAGAGCTTAATGAGACCAAGACATTCCTAGGACTGCTTCCCATCTTTGGAAGCACAATCATGATGAACTGCTGCCTTGCGCAAATCCAGACATTTTCAGTTGAGCAAGGCAGCATCATGAACAGAAAGCTACACAACTTCCAAATCCCTACCCAATCAATGGTAGTGTTCCCCCTCCTAATCATGCTCTCTTCAATCCCTTTATACGAACGAATCGCGCGCACCTTCAAGTCCAAAATCTCAACAGACCACTTCATTTTCAACCCACTCAAGAGGATCGGCCTCGGACTAGCACTAGCATCTGGTTCCATGGCTGTGGCTGCATTGGTGGAGGTGAAAAGGCGCGACGCCGCGATCAAGACCAACACCACATTGTCCGTGTTCTGGCTCGGGTGGCAGTACGTGTTGTTGGGTGTTTCAGACATGCTTACACTTGGAGGAATGCTTGAATTCTTCTATTCCGAGTCACCGGACAGCATGAGGAGCATGTCCACTGCCTTGTCTTGGTGCTCTACTTCAATGGGGTATTTCCTTAGCTCAGTTCTGGTGTCTATAATCAACTCGATTACAGGCAAGTTTGGTCATGAATGGCTTGGAGGACATGACCTAAACCACAACCGTTTGGATCTGTTTTACACAGTGTTGTGCATTCTCAACTTGCTCAATCTTTTCAATTATATCTATTGGGCTAGTAGGTATTAGTGTCTTTAGTCGAGGCAGGACAATGCCAGAGTATTAAAAGATATACATCTTTAGTTGTCTCGAACGAGACATTTCCATAATTGAAGTACTGTCTTTAGTTGTGGTTGTAATAAGACTCAAGTATATATATGTATGTATATCAGTCATAATTAAGCACCTTGTAGGAAGAATGTAACATTATGATCTGCCTCATTGTGTATGGTAATATTATCCTAAAAACCCTCTATCGAGAGTCACAATATCAATTTATCCCCTCAGCGAAGATAACGCTAAAAAGACGACTTATTGATGAAAATATCTTTTGATGGTACACATTCTATCAGGAGGTAAGACTTGCGCGCCCCTTCTCAAACTCATTAATTGTCGACTTGACCTATATTAAATGTCTTACCTCTAATTGATTATACAAACCAAGTGACTAATCCCTTAGACCCACTCAAATAAAGAAACATATTCATAGTCATGATTATCGTTAAATACCCCCTCATAAATCCTCGTGAAGGCATTCACACATTATTAAAACACTCCTAACAAACGCATTCTCTGAATTCATTGCTTCACCCTTCAACGCATCATTATTTATCTTCATTATTTAACTTCATTATTCATATACTTAATCTTATTTGATATATGATACTTGTCATTATACCTAACGTGCTAATTTGATCGTTGGAGTGCTAACGCTGGGAACACCCCCAATCTGATACATGATATCCATTGAAAGAAAACTCAAAGCAACTTCTCTCTATCGGAAGAACTTCACATACGCCCATAATACCCTATAAAGACAAGCCTACCCTCGTGTCACTATTATTACATATTTTATATTTCAAAACTATCTGTGTAGAAGTAAAGTTTATTTTAGTGTACTATTTGCTTAATTAAATTCTTTGTTTTATGTTTAATTAGTAATTATATACATCCTAATTAAAAGATGGAAGCATTGTTTATGATTGAATGTTGCACTTTGACTAATAGAAAATGTACCCCGACCCAATATTGGAAAGCGACACATACTCCATGACATTTCACTTTTGTGGCACAGGATATATATTAAAACATATATTGTTTTAATAAAGGAAATGATTTTTGGTGGTGTTTAGCCGACTCATATTTCACCATTGGATTAAAATGATTTAATTTCATTCACAAAATTTATCTAGTTTAAATGGATGTGATTAAATTATTTTAGTTTAAATATGAAAATGGGTCGTGACTAACCACTAGGGCATCGAGGCAAAAAAAACAAAGTCTTTTAATAAATTCAAAACCCACTTTATACTTATCTGCTTGATGATCACCTAAAGACTCTACTTGTTTCACCACTCTGCCAAACTTTACTGCACAATAAGACTTAAATGATATCAATTCGAGTGATAATTAAAGTTTATATCTTTAAGTCTAATTAGTCAAAAGAATAATTAAATTTATGTCGTATCAGCTTAAAGTGCTCTCAATAGATAATTATTTTATGTACAAAAGTTTGAATGTTTTAATCGAGGGAAATCGTTTGTGCATGATAAAAAATAATTCATTGCTAATCTCGTTGTAAAAGTATAATAATTAACAAAATAAAAATAATAGAATAATACAGTGATACTTTTCGTGATGATTGTTGGTGACAAAATTATTTGTCCCTAATATGTTGATAAAATAACAAAAATCTAAAATGGCCACTTATTAATACTTATCACTAATAGTCTAATACTATACCCAATAGTGTGAAAATTGAAAAGTTAAAAACAACTAGAATTTTACACAGAGAATTTGTTTTTGAACTAAGATATTCATTTTTCGGTTATCATATTAAATGCCGACTATTTGAATTTAAGTTAGGCGGAATTTTATAGAGAAAATTTTAGTGACGATCTCGTGAAATAAAATTAATTTAGCAATAGTATTTTGGTCGCTACTTTCATTTCGGACCAAAATAACTTTTAGCGGGTGTTGTTCCTTCCAAAAACAATTTTCGCAGCTGCTTTCTTTCAATTTGGGCTACAAGAATATTTGGCGGGTATTGTTCCCTCCAAAACTTTTCCCCTCCGAAATGGATTGTTTTTTTGTTACTGTTATCCCATAATATGCATATTTTTATACATAAGTTTTCTTTTTAAGAGTACTTGTAAAAACATTAATTGAATAATGGTGCGCATATAAATAAAATTAATTTTACAAATATCATGGATTTTATTAATAGTCTAAATATAAGAAGAACGTATTTAAAATATAAATTGAATAATATTCTAGATAAATTAAAATTAATGTTATAATAATAAATTCAAACAAAATTAATAATAAAAAAAGAGTATGGGAAAACATATTTAAGTTATAAATTTTATATTTTTAAAATAAAATAATCAATTGTTAGTTAACATAAATACTTGAATAAGCAAATAGATTCAGTTTAGGAAAATATGGCGGTTTACATTTGAAAATTTAATTTGGAATTTCTCCTTTGATGTATAAAACCATATTAAAACTCTTGAAGTTGAAACCACATGCTAAAATTATATTTAAAACATAAATTAAAAACTCAAAATATATAAACACAAAAATGGTACTCTCTCCGTCCTCTAATAATTGTCACTTTTCTACAGATTATTACTATTCAACCAAACTTCTGCTAACAGTGATTTATTAGCAACATGACCAAAGGGCCCTCTTCATATCACTCTATTTACAAAGTCATGCCACTTTTACTTTCATCCGTCGGTACTCCTCTGCTTCATTGGGATCGAAATATCTCGTCCTAGTAGTAAAACCAAGATGATCATCGAAAGAGAATTGATAATCTTAACTAGAACTCCGTTATACGTGTCAGATCCGCAACATCGAAAATAAATTTAATCTGCCCTTCATCAAGTGTCGCCCTCGAGGCTGCCTTGGTTTAAGAACAAGCTCAAGCACCCCACATCTTGATCCAAAACAGCCCAACACCATTAGATCTGAAAATTTTGGTCTATTTTTTAAGAAATTATAGGCTAGGGTTTATTTGGAAAAACATGAATTTTGGAGAAAGTAGAGAAAAAAAATGATGAAATTAGCATGAGAAGGTGGTAGAGAACTAAATAATAAATTGATTGGGCATGAAATTAAAATTTTTGGTAAAAGATTTGAGATGTTACGGTGGTTAGGGTGGATTGAAGAATGAATGCTGAAGGGAGTGCGTGGAACAAGAGAGAAGGAAGGGAGGAAAAAGAAAAGTTACGAGATTTTGGCCCATTTGCCACTGTTGAAGGATGGCTTGCTGATAATACAAAATGATGCTCTAAGGGTACCATGGTCATTTTACCACCCCAAGAGGCCAGTCAAGGCCCATGAAACTATAAAGACCAGCCAGAGCCCAACTACGCCCAAGGAGAGCCCAAGGTCCGCAAGAACAACATGCCACGTCATACGTAGCACGGACTGTCGACCAAGCTACTCGGCGAAAAGGCTCTCGGCTGCACGAGCCTCTCGGCATAGTCCAAGCCGCACTCGGCACCCATCTCGGACTCATGACCATTCGGCAAGGGGGACCA
>NBIL01140546.1:0-16805 GCA_002752925.1 Viola pubescens var. scabriuscula
TTTTTTCATTTTTAATCATTTTATACCCCAAAATTTAAAATAATTAAAACCAAAAGAAAAGAAGCGCGAAGGGCATGAGAGTCATTTCATATATACTTTCATTCAATATTCTATTAGGCTCCCTGTCAATCTTTGTGAGCTGCCTGCCAATCACCGAAATTTCAACTTAATTTTGTTGTTATTACTAGTTAGTAGTATTAACCAACACACAACTGACTCAACAAACAAACAAAAAAGCGCACAGAAATCTGGAAAAAAAGGAAAAGAATCAAACTCATTTTTCCTCCAATTCCAAAGAAGAGAAGAAAAGAACAGAAAAATAGACACAGTTGCTACAACAGAATTCCTGCTCTCTTCTCTTCATCGATCCTTCTCCGCTCAAGCGAAAGGATCAGAAGAGCAGGAGAAGGAGTGTCCTCTCCACACGCCACCATCTCAGAGGGCGAGGCGATGGATATGGCGGAAGAGAAAGAGAGGATGGAAGGTTGGCTACATCTCATTCGGTCCAATCGGATTGGATTGCAGTACTCTAGGAAGCGGTATTTTGTTCTTGAGGATCATTTTCTTAAGAGCTTCAAGTCCATACCTGTTTCCAACGATCAGGTTTCTCTCTCTCCTCTCTTTTGTATTTCGATCATGTCTTTTCGTTTTCTGTACTTTACTAGATGCGGATTCATGCATGCACTTGCATATCATGTGTATTCTGCTGCTGTTGTTGATGTATATATTATTACTGTTATCTGCTGGTTTTTAGAAATAGAAACTATTTACCAAAATGTGAGGGAGTTAGAGATATTAACTGCTATGTGCTTAGTATACAGAATGAGTGATGTGCGTAGAGATAGATAAATGTCTGCTGATTTCTTGTTTTGTTTGCCAATGTAGAGAATGGCATTGTTATTACTTTGAGCCCAATTCCTTGGTTTTAGGTTGGTTGGAGCTCTGGTTCTTTTCCTTTGGTAACTAGACAAGCAATTAGATTACTTACTAAGTATAGTAACTATTAAGTGTCGTTTTAATTCTCATTTTCACAGAGGAATTGCCAATACATTTTGTGCATGTTAGAGGTATACGTTTCTGTAGGTGAGTAATGTAAGCATGTAATGCTAGTTGTCCTGAATTATTTAATTGTATGTTTTTTCTTGTCGAAATTTCAATGGCCTTGTTGAAAGTTAAAGAAATTCACAGTACCAAAAATGCTCATGTTTCATGCACATTACTAGGATTTAAGTTTGTGTTAAGATGAAGTATTTGCATTGTTTAGATTTTATGCTATGAAAACACGTATTGATAGTAGTAGAAACTATTCAACTATAATCTTTCTTGAGGAAAATTGTCATTGATTCGGGGTACAGCCTTATTGAAAGTTAAAGTAACCCAGAGAGCCAGCTTTTGCTTTTCTTAATTTACTTTTTTACAAGTTTGGTTACACCATAGTTCTCTTTTACAATTATTGGAGGTACTTTTATTTGGTTATGGCTGTTTAAAGTCTTACCAATGCAAATAACTATAAACTCCTTTCCTTCTACCGTCTTTTTCTTGTCAGGAATATTTCTGCTTTTGCAGTATGGGTCGTTTTCTGAAGCTATTTAGTTTTTGTCTCCTCTGCTATTGAGGAAATACCATTTCTTGAGTTTGATTTCTTCAATTTTTCTTTTTCTCTTTGTTTTGGGTATTGGCCACTGGCATGGGACCGTTGTGGAAAGCACCTGCCTAACTTAAATAGTTGCCACCAAATTGTCTTACTGCATGCCTCTATTCTATATTGCTGCAATTGATTTTACCATGTCACGAAATAGGTAAAGCAGATACGTCTGTGTTAAATATGAATATCACTAGGAATATGGGACAATTTATAAATCTAAAGTTGGGAAAGAATCTCATAACAAAGGACAAGTGCATTTGTGTAACCATGCAAATGAGCTAATGTTGTTGGAAAAATAAGTGTTGCAATCCTAGTTTTCAGTTTGTTGGATGGGTTCTCTGTTGTGTTTCTGTAGAGAGAGTTGGCTTTCCTTTTCTTTTCCTTTTTTATGAATCTGTTTGTTTTAAAGATTTTATCACCAGTTACAGGACATAAGACAGACGAAACTTGGCCTCTTTTTCAGGACCCTGTTAGAAGTGCAATTATAGATTCCTGCATTCGAGTCACTGATGATGGGAGAGAGAACATTCATCGGAAAGTATGAATTTGTTTATCATTTTATAGTTTTGGCCTTTCAGGTTATATTTTTCTTATTGCAGCTTCATTATTTCTTGTGAGAACAGTGCTTTATGTAACTGGCAGGTATTCTTCATATTTACACTTTATAATTCTTCAAATCACAACGATCAACTTAAGGTAAGGTGACTGTTAGATAAAGTGATTCATGTGCTTAAGTTTTTCATGTACGAGTTATGAAATCTAAATCTTATAGCTGGGAGCAATCAGTCCTGAAGAAGCAGCAAGATGGATCCATTGTTTTCAGGAAGCAGCTCTAAAGGTTCCAAAACTTCTTTTTTTCCGTAGTTACAGAAGCCAGATATGAATGAACAAGGGCTAATGCTTATGATATGCAGGACGATCACAGCATTGTTGGTTGTTCAAAGAGCAGTTGGCAGTCTTTCAGGTAAGATAGTGCCAATGAGCTTTCTTATTGTTACATGTATAATTTTTCTCACTTGGTAGTTTCTTAATCACCTTTCTTGTTAAAGAATTCAACATAGAGCATTTCATAGGATTTTCTGTCTTATTCACCTTTCTTGTAAAAGGATTGAACATAGAGCATTTCATAGGAATAGCTTAGTGTATTTGTTTGGAAAAGCCAAGGGTTACAAGTTATGATTCTACTATTTTATTGATTTGTACTTCTAGTTGTATTTTGAGCTTCCTCAAACCTTTGTTTTTCTTCAGACTGAGTGGTTCCAGTTGGGTGACTCGCAATAAATCGATAAGCTGGACTCTTTGTTCATCCACTCATACTGACCCAGTGACTGATGTTATTGCACCTTCACCCTGGACAATCTTCGGATGTCAGAATGGTAAGAACAAAATTTATAACATGCTGCTGGAGGTAGACAAAGTTGTATGTTTAATAAAATGCGTGTTGCAGGTTTACGTCTTTTTAAGGAAGCAAAAGACAGGGATTCTTGCAGGAAGGTTGGTGCATCCTCTAATACACAATTTGTTATTATTTAACAACAACTGCATTATTGATGTTTCTTTTCTTGTTAGTGGGATGATCATCCTGCAATAATGGCCGTGGGTGTGGTGGATGGATCCTCAGAAGCAATTTTTCAAACTCTTATATCACTTGGTCCATCAAGATCAGAGTAAGTTTCGTTGAGTTATGGATTGCTATCTAACTAGTAATTCGAGCTTCTAGCTTGTGAGTAATCTAGTCTATACGATTGTCAAAATATGCTGTGAAGAAAGGATTGGGACTTATATGGCTTTTTGCATATTCTCATGCACAAAGTCAGCCAGAGTCAGCTCCCAGCTTTCAGGTAGTGTACTGTGTAGTATGTACAACAGAGTTGGACCTTATTAACAAGCAACCTGGGCGTGAATCAACTTTAACAAATAAAGTTGCTACTTTACAGTTTGGTGTTTTCTTTTAGGAGGTGCATAAACTTAGTAGCTTCATGTTCCATTATTAGGTAGTGTCACTAAGAAATTTATGTTCATTTTGCTAGTTCAATCTTCTGATTGCTCTACAGATGGGATTTCTGTTTCTACAAGGGTAGTGTGATCGAACATCTTGATGGTCACACAGATGTCATTCATAAACAACTGTACAACGATTGGTTGCCATGGTCAGATTGGTACCTTACACTTATGTATATTCTTGTAATGTAATATTTCAGCATTTGGTTATGTTGACTCAATATTTCCAGGGGAATGAAACGGCGGGATCTTTTGTTACGGCGTTATTGGAGAAGGGAAGATGATGGAACATATGGTAGTAATGCTGCAGAAAACTTTCAAGTTTTATTTATTTATTTACTTCCCAATGTGGCTGTTTGTATAAAAGGAACCAACTTACTCTGCATTCTGCTGCAGTTATTCTCTACCATTCTGTTTTTCACAAGAAATGTCCACCCCAGAAAGGCTATGTTCGTGCTTGCCTTAAAAGTAATGTATGCTCTTAGATTTGTAACAATTCAAAGCAAATTTATGAGCCTGTTGTGGTTTCTTATTGCATGTTGTCACAAAAGCAAACAATACTGAATTGATAAGAAAGAGTTGTGATACTTTGCCTTGTCCAATCTGTGATATTATAGGGCATTGATGTCCTGCAGTCATGATACTTTAATTTAGAACCAGATTGGCATGCTTTGTACTAGACTGTTAATTGTAGATTCCGAAAGGATCACTGATTCTTCCACTGTCTAGCTATGAGTTATCCTTCATCATCCAACTCATACACACACTTTATGGGACTTGGGTAGGAACAGAGCATTGCCTAGCTCAAAACCAAATTAGATGAGTAACATATTGCATGTCTTTCAGGTGGAGGATATGTCATTTCTCCTGCAAACCAAGGGGAACGATCTGTAGTAAAACACATGCTTGCTGTTGACTGGAAAGTTTGGAAATCATATGTACGACCTTCCTCATCCAGGTCTATTACTATCCGAATGCTTGGGAGAGTTGCTGGTAATTTCTACTGTGGATGCACATTTTTATCCATTTGTAGTTTTCTTCTATCTCAACAAATGATCTTTTGATGAAAATATGTGTTGAATTTCAGCATTACGAGAATTGTTCAGAGCAAAACTAGGAAACAGCCCTTCCTTTGATTTTTCATCTGGAGAGTTGGCACGAAGTATTAGGTTGCATCAGGGTGAAGGGGATCTAAGGCTTGACTGTAGGAAATTTATAGATGATCGCAATACCAAGGAATATATCAATGAAGAAGTAGATAAAACACCTTCCGAGCATGGCAGTCTTGTAGGCCTCACTGATGCTGCTGATGAGTTTTTTGATGTTCCAGAACCTTCAGATTCTGAACAAGCAGAAAATAGCTGGAGTTATGATTTTGGTACAGATATTTATGCTCAGGTACCATTTTTGACAAATTAGTTATTTTTGCACCTCATTTACATAGGTTTTTGCTCTGTCATGCATCTACGTCGGTATTGGATTTTGTTTTGAGACACACAAACATCCTTGGCTTCGGGTGCTGAGTAGTTTTTGTCGGTGACCGGGGATGTTCTTTTTCCATACCCTTTGCATCCTGTCTTTCATGTGTGAGGTTTGTGGGATTATGGTGTCAATGTGTAGGATTGGGGCATGTGAATGGCTGGGAGGTTTATAGTTGTTGGACTTATGAACTAGTGTAGTTTTTTTTTATAAGCTGATGAATTTTATTGAGCCAAGCACACAAGGAGTGCGCTGGACAAAGATGAACTAGTGTAGTTGTCAGCAATTATCTGTAAGCGCTTTTTGATACCCAGTTATATAATGTGTAGTGTAGCATGTGACATTTACTTTGACTGGGTGCATAGCTCTGTAGCACTATCCAGCTCTCACCATTTTGGTTTCTCTCTTTCTATTTCAGTTGCTTATGTTGGCATGAATTATATGCAGGCAAAAGTTCTCTTTCCTGTATCGAGTCAAGTGACATTTAGTTGCTTGCTTTACTTCTTACCTATTCATAATTTTGTGAGTTGCAGGATGTTCGCCAGCCAAGGTTGTCCACTGCTGCTGGTTTTGTGAAGAAATTGCATGATCTTGCAGGTGATTTGGATTTAAGTGATTGACCAGAGATTAAGAAGTTGATGATAAATCATTTTGTCAGATTCTTTTACTTGGTTTTTGTTTTCCACAATCTACTGAGAGATCCATGAATTCTGCAGTTCAAAAGAGGGGCTATGTGGACTTACAAGAGATGGTGAGGGAAGATAGTATTTCATCCTGCTCTGGAACAACTCTTCCGAAAGACTCTAGTTGTACTCTACCTTCCAGTTGGGCAATGGCTGATCCTTCTAGCTTTTTAATTCGTGGAGAGAACTACCTCAAAGACCAGAAGAAGGTATACAGTATGCCTTTATCTTTATTTTTATTATTATCTAACTCGTACTAGAACAACAGACTAGCCGTGAAATGATCATTACAACCAACACTAAACAGGCTAGTCTTTTAACTTGTCCATAGCCATCTTTTACTAGTTTTTGACCATGTGTAATTGCATCTTCTATAACTAGTTTTCGGAATGAAGTAAACTGGCTTAGGACTGGTTCCTGATTTTCTCCATTAAACTGACCAGGGTAATTTTGCTTCTATAACATCGGTAAAGAACCCCACTGACGTAGTAGTGTTTATTTATCCAAGGGGTCATGTAGAGTTCTTTTTAATTTCTAACAGTTATCTCTGAAGCCTCCATCAAATATGGAAGTAGTTTTAAGCTGTGTCGCTTCTTTTTTCCTCATCTTCTTCCACCCTTTTTTTTTGAAAGGTTAAGTTACAACTTTACTCATACCCCTTCTCCTCTTTCTATCTTACTTTTTTTCTTGTCTTTTTGGTGTTTTGATTTTCCTTTTTGTTTGTGTGTGGGGTTAGGTTGATGTTTTTTCCTTTTATTAAAAAAACTATTTTGCCTCATTTTCTTTTTTCCATAATAGTAATCATAACAATAATTGGTGAGTATTGTTGTCCTCTCTTGTTATTTCCTTTCCAGGTTAAGGCGAAAGGCACCTTGATGCAAATGGTTGCTGCAGATTGGCTGAAATCTGACAAGCGAGAAGATGATCTTGCAGGCCGTCCTGGGAGCATTGTTCAGGTGGTGTTTTAACTGCTTGGAAGGCTTTCTTAATTTTGAAGATCTTGTAGCTCTTAATAAATATCATCTCAATTGCATGTAGCTGCATTTTCAGCTTGCTGATTGTAACTAAATAAAAAATTTATAACTTCGTTTTGCAGAAATATGCAGCACAGGGTGGACCAGAGTTCTTTGTTATCATAAACATTCAAGTAAGCTTAGTTCTCTGTTTTCTTTAATAAACCAAGCCTGGATCTTAACCTCTTCTTCTTTTGGTGTGCATTTAGAAGTTTAAGTTGTTGATTGTAAAACAGGTGCCAGGTTCAACTACATATAGCCTTGCCCTATACTATATGTTGACCACACCAGTTGAAGGTTCGCCGTTGCTGGAGAACTTTATAAAGGGGGATGATGCTTATAGAAATTCAAGGTTTAAGCTCATACCTTACATATCCAAGGTTAGTTACTCAATCCAAGCATGTTTGTGCATTACAGCATTTTTGGTTTAAGACAGTTGACTAAAAGAGAAATCGGAATGAATCACGTTGAACATCTTGGTAGTTTATTTCTGAGAAAGCCTTGTAGTTTCTCTCATTCTAGTTCACCTTTGTTTTGTCAGGGCTCGTGGATAGTTAAGCAGAGTGTCGGAAAGAAGGCATGCCTTATTGGTCAAGCATTGGAAATGAATTATTTTCACGGGAAGAACTACCTGGAGGTAAATCTCGCCAGAATTTCTCGTGCTTTATGGAAATTTGATAATTATTGAAAGGTTATTTGGGCACCAAAAAATGTTTCTAGTCTTAATGTGAGGGAAATACAGAGATGGTCGTAACTAAAAAGCATTCTGATAATCCTGAGGTTTTAATTTCTTTGCAGCTTGGAGTTGATATTGGATCATCAACAGTTGCAAGGGGTGTGGTTAATCTTGTTCTTGGTTACCTCAGCCATTTGGTTATTGAAATGGCTTTCTTGATACAGGTAAAGTATCTTTGCTTTTTCTTTTTGCATGAACAGTGGGCGAAATGAGCACGGAAAAAATCTTCGCAAAATTGAATGATTAATCAAAGATTAGAATAGCATTTCTCTTCGGCACACTTGTTCTGGTCATCTGATGCGATTTCCCGTTTCATGATCGACTTCCGTAATCTTTTTCTCGACTCAAATGTTTTTCATGCAGGCAAACACAGAAGAGGAACTTCCAGAGTACCTCCTGGGAACTTGCCGGCTTAACCATCTGGATGCCTCAAAAGCAGTTTTATTGACCCTGTGATCATGTTTCTCACGTTCACTTCTCGTAGAAGCTGAGAGGTTCCCGTAAAGCTGGACCTTGTGGCGTGGGACAAAAGTACGATCAATTGACACGATGATAAGAATTGCATACTTTGGATATTGAATTTGCAAAGTTATTCTTTTATTCAATGAAGTTGACTTCAATTCGTTACTCTGTATATATCATTGGTTTGTAAAGATTGGTTTCAGGTTAGTGCTCATTCTAGTAGTATTCAATTTCAATCTCTGTTGAGGCAGTTTTTCAAAAGTTTCAGCCGCTGTGCTGTTTGAGTTTTTCATTAGTTGAATAAAAGTGCAGCAAACACGACCCCGACACGTGTCAAGAAGGTAAATGGTGGTGAAGAATGGTCCGGCACCGTGACTGCAGTGTATAGGTTGCCGGTTTGGGTTGGCTCTCTCCTCTCAAACAAGTTAATGTTTCAAACAACTGAATGGCAGTTCATGTAGCTTTTTCAGCTACACATCTCTGCCGACTCGCCGTGTCCAATGAGGACCAGCAAGTGCATAAAATCCCAGTTATAAAAGAATTGCCCAAGTGTTTGAAAGGAGATTTTACCAACTAGGTTATCTTCTTAGTGGTCGGTAGTTTTGTTTTAATTTCCCACACAATTAAGGGAGAGTCTCGTGAGCACTGAGTTGTGGGCTCCGAACAAATAGATAAAATATTTTCGTTTTTATTCAGGGAAGTGCAACATTATTTGTTGTTATGTTACATAGTCATATAAATACAATTGATAAGTAAACTTCCACACATTCAAAATCAAGCCTCACACAGTCACACACACTTATACACTTACACATTTTCCGGTAAAATTGAAAAAAATGGTACTCACCTACATTATGCACTGGCCAAAAAAAAAACAACCTACATTATGCAGTTAAGTAGTTATAAAATTCTTGAAAAAAGTTTCAAACTCTTGAGAAACAAATCGTACCCAAATTGTAAACAGAAAAACAGAACTGAATCCAAAAACCGAATGCTTTCCTTCCCATCATCCTAAAGATCTCCTCCACCAACAGCCAAAGGGAAACAAACAAACAAACAAACAAGCCATCCTTTTAAAACTAAAGAGCCATCGACTTCACCGGACTATCACCATCCCATCAACAAGTCGCCGCCCCCTCACCAGTCAACCACTGCCTCGCCGCCGCAGCCGTTACCCTCCTCACCTTCTCCGGCGCCCTACAATTGTTGATGAGTGAGTAAACTCTGTTACTCGCTCTTTCCTACGAGCACTTCACATTGGCATGCTAGTTTCATGATCATATTCCACTATCTTTTAGCTTATAAGAAGGAATTGAAGCTAAAATTCTTTGTTTTTGCTCCCTATTGATCCGTTTTGATCTGTGATTGTTTTGACCCTGGTAAGTGGATTGTTAGGTGATTGTATTTTGGAGATCAGTATCGTAGTCGGTGTTAATCCACTATTATTGAACATTTCATAGAATTCAGAATTGGCATTTTGTTTAATTTGAAATTTAGCAGTTTGATTTGTTTTAATTTGTGAGCTTTGGCCTCGTTTTCCGGATTATGTAGTGAATCAAGTAGCAAAACAACGTAAAAAGAAACCTCACCCACTCCATTCAGGTGCAGGTGTGGGTTTACCCACATTGAGTCCGGGGCTGGTGTCGGAAGGCTATACTTGCCTTGCAACCAGCCAATTGCGGTCCCTGCATTGGATGTCGATTATTTGGGTTTTTTCTCATTCTGATGAGAGTTTATTTGATCAGTCATGGAACTCTGAAGCTACACAAAACTGAAAAAATGTTTATTAATCGAATTTACTGTCATGATGATAATCGGTGCCGTTCTGATATAATGATCTATGATAAGTCTATTTATGGTAGGTTATGGTGTATCAATTCTCCTGAGACTTATCCAAAACTATTGTTGCTTGAATTTTGTATCTCATGATTGCAATTTCCGCAAAATATTTCTGCACTCTATTTCTTTTTTTATCTTAGTCTTGGCCTACTCTATTGTTCATCACAACTTATAACTTTAATTTGTCTTATGCCCATGTTTGTCATTCTGCATGAAAGATCAACATGCGTGGTAGTCACAGAAAAGCATCCCATCAAGAATCTGGCCTTTCATCTTTCTCTGAAGCAGATCATGGTTCTGTTTTAATTGCATCCTTGAAGATAGAAAAGGGCAAAAAGTCATCTTCTTCGAAGACATTCAATCCAAAATCCAATCCTCATTTTAAGAAAATCAGCTCATCTCTCTCAAAGAAAACTGTTTCTGACTCTTCAAGCAAAGGCACTAGGAGTGGTTCTACAAATAAAAAATTGATTCACAAAAGAATCCTTCATAAAGCACTGGATAAGAAGTCCGCAAGTAAGTTGCCATCCCCAAAGCCGCAGGCCAAACATTCAATACGCGATGGTTCCAAGAAGAATGGAAAAGTTACCAAGAAAGATGTCACAGTCAATAAATTCAGGAAGGGGAAGAATAAGAGAAGACAAGAGGATAAGGTGGAGGCAGATGAACCATCACGCTTACAGAGGAGAGCAAGGTATCTAATGATTAAAATGAAGTTGGAGCAGAACCTTTTAGATGCTTACTCTGGTGAAGGCTGGAAAGGCCAAAGGTAAGAAACACCTTTCATTCAACATCCAGTTTGAGAAAAAAAATAAAAACTATAAATAGAAAGAAAACCAGGAAACTCCTCCTTGCTAAGTTGCTTTTTCTATTGTTAACTTATGACTAGTGAATCTGTTTTTGAAGAAAATAATAACAAAGCAAAAGAAAGGATATCTGGTATGGTAGCAAGGTTAGTTCAAGAAGCTGTTGTATGCTTAGAATCAATAAAGCCTTTTCCCTTTAATTGCTTTTTATAAATTATTGGAAGTACCTGAGCTAAAATTCAAGTGGCATTCCTGGTTTTCAGATTATGGTATTTCATGCTTTATTTGAGTATTGGAGAATTCAGATAGAGGTTGAGGGAGTTCTAGATATAACTTGTGGTTAATAGTTGGCTTATGCTTTTCTTACATACCTGGTTTGCTGTCAATGTATTCATATGAGCTTTTCATTTGCAATATTTAGCTTTCAAGGACAATTTTTTTTGTTGTATTTTCTGAATTTTACTGATGACTCTTAAAATAATACATATAGCAGACAAAAATGAACTGGATTCTGGTGTTTGGAAATTTGAAATATTATAGAAGCCATGATGGTAAATGCTTTATTTGTTCTTGTTCTCTTACTGAATTTGTCGCAGTCGAGAGAAGATCAAGCCAGAGAGGGAACTAATGAGAGCCAAGAAGCAGATTTTGAAGTGTAAACTCGGAATACGTGATGCAATTCGGCAGCTTGATTTGCTCAGCACTGTAGGCAGTATCGAAGACTCATTTATGGCTCCAGATGGATCTGTTTCTCATGAACATGTAAACATACATAACTAGCACCAATTTTGATTAATTTTTTGGACTAGGGAAAACCATAATATTTCACTGGAGATTTGTAAGCTGAAATTTATGAAGCTCTACCTGCAGTGTCTATTGAGCATTCTCACGCCTTCTACTTATTTTCAAGAAGCCAAAAAGAGTATACTCATTCACCATGAAATTATTCAAGGCAATAGGGGGCATAATGCTTAGTCTTTATTACGTGTTAAGAATGAGTTAGATGTGCTTACTTTGTCAGATATCAATTCTAAAATGCTTTCTTTTGTTGGTCAAATTCTGGATTTTCTGACCACAAGCTCAGGTGGCCAAGTTGCATAAACCAGGAGCACCTGGATTGCTTTACCTTTTGGCAATTTGACCTGGCATATTTATGTTCCTATTTTTCTCTTTTGTTTTTATGTCTAGATATTCTGTGCAAAGTGCAAATTGAACGAAGTTTCACCAGATAATGATATTGTGCTCTGTGATGGGACATGCAACTGTGGCTTCCACCAAAAATGCCTTGATCCTCCTTTGGACACTGAAAGTAGTAAGTTCTACTCTTCTTTTTTACCTTTTTAGCTGCAAAACTGATGGGTTCTTCCTAAGATTGGTTATTTCATACTTTGCAGTACCTCCAGGAGAACAGGGATGGTTTTGCAAATTTTGTGAATGTAGGATAGAAATCATTGATGCTATGAATGCACATTTGGGGACCCGCTTCTCTATTGATGAAAGTTGGCAGGTTGTTGTTAAATCTTCATGGGTTTCTCTTCTAAAATGAAAATTCTAGATTTGCTGCCACCTGCTAACAAAACAAATAGTCACCCTTTGTTGGAATAGGATATTTTCAGAGAAGAAGCAGCTTTTCCAGATGGTGGAAGCATGTTATTGAACCCAGAAGAAGAGTGGCCTTCAGACGATTCTGAAGATGAAAATTATGATCCAGAAAGAAGGGAGAATAGCATGAGTGGAGCTGGGACTGATGACGACAGGTCTGAGGATGTTAGCAGTTCGACAAGCTTGGTTTTGTCTTCAGATGGTGACGTTATTTCTGGTTCACAGAGGGCGGAAATGGAGGGCATCAAATATCATTCTACTTATAGCAGTGTAGATTCTGATGGAACTAGTGAGGGGGAAATTATGTGTGGTCGCAGACAGCGGAGAGCAGTTGACTATAAGAAGTTATATGATGTGAGTACTAAATTATTTAACAGCATGTTACTTGACTGCTTTCCCATATTAGTATAAAGCTAGTTAAAGGTTAAAGGGAGTTTGGGATGAATACTAGTGAGAACTTGTTTCAAGTCCATGGCAGACATGTCAAGCATCTTGAATCACAATATGTATATTGGATTAAAAAAAATGTTTTTCGAAGTTTGAAATATATTTGATTTGAGCTGGGATGTTTGAGTAATAATGTTTATCAACATGCCACTGGGGTTGGGCCAGTGGTGGGAGTTTAGGGACATAGTATGAGAAGACATGTGTTCATACCCTTTGTAACACCAAAAGAAAGAACTGTTTGCAACCTTCAAAGTGAACTTTTAGAAAAGGGAAAAACGTATTGAAAGGAATACGAATCACATGTTCCTGAGGACGTTGCTTTTGTTTTCTATTCCAGTGTTATTACCTTTGGCTTTGTTCTAATTTGAAGGTTTAACTTTTAAGACTTTTCCCTTGAAGTGGCTTACTTGTCAAACATTTGTATATTTCATGATTGAAGTATAAGAGCTTGAGCAAGTGTTTAACAGATGTCCATTGTTTCCTGGCCAATTAAGTTTGACCTGTGTCATAGTGGATGAAAATATCTTGCACTTGCTATATCTGGTCTGTTATTCTCCTGGGCCTGTACTTTGGCTTATTGCTTGTGCAGCGTTTATTTTTCATGATATTTTCCATTCCTTTTCCTACTCCCATAACTTTTTTTCTTCTAGATTTTTTTTTTCATGCCATATGTATATTTTTTTCCAATAGGAGATGTTTGGAAAGGATGCTCATGCGCATGAACAAGTTACTGAAGATGAAGATTGGGGTCCTGGCAAAAGAAAGCGGCGAGGAAAGGAGTCAGATGCAGCCAGCACTCTTATGACTCTTTATGAAAGTGAGAAAAAAAGTAAAAAAGTTGGGGCCATGGAAGTAATGAGGAAACTTCCTCGAGACTCACAGATTCGAAGGTCATTTTTTAGAATGCCCCCGTATGCCTTGGAGGTAATAGTTAGTTTCGTCCTCGCTTGAAATGTCTTGAGGAAGCATTCTTTCTGTCATAACCTAAGGTAATTGCATATGTGAGAATGCTTATTAATTCATTTTCTTTTTTGTGCTGTCAAAGAAACTTCGCCAGGCATTTGCAGAGAATGAGCTCCCTTCTAGAACTGTTAAGCAGAACCTTTCAAATGATTTGGGCCTTGAACCTGGAAAGGTACTTGATTTACCAAACTGAACACACTAGAGTGACATTCTAAATTTTGACCTGCAAATCACCCATGCGATAGTTTTTTTTCACAAGAAGTCAAATGATCTCAGATTGAAAAAACAATTTTTGCTATGTTGTGAAAGAGATGAGCTCGATCCACTATATCTTGCATGCAAGTAGTTCAAGTAGTAAAGTGATGAAGTATATTCTTGAGATTGATCTGGAAGAGCATTGTGAATGTGGAAGTATTGAATTGGGAGTTTACACCAGGCTTGATGTGAATGGAATTGGGATTGATGAAGGTTTCTGTAGATGTGTAGAAGCTAAATTTAGGGATTTACAAGTAGATATGGGTGCTGGTTTGAATGTTGCTAGAGGGCCATGAAGAGTAATCCAGGACACCATGGCACTGACTTTTAATGAGGAATAAGGAAGAAAGAGAATTGTCCTAGGGTGAAGATGCACATAAGGTTCGTCGGATTTACATGGTTACTGCAAAATATTGAAGTTTAATGATTGCTACAAATTACACGAGTATACTTCTAGCCAATCCTAGTTTGACTGAAGATTTAGAATGTTATGCGAAAGGTATTGTAGCAGTAAGCTGTAATGAGGAGTGAGGTAGAAAGAGAAAATCCTGGGGTTCTTAGAAGACACACCTAAGGTTGATTGGATTGCAGAATCTCTAGGATAATTGCTGCAAAATTCTGAATTCTATTGGTTGAAAGGAAATGCATGTATAGGTATCTAGCAAATCCCAGTTGAATGAGGATTCACAATGAGGATAGGTTAAAGTTCATCATGGAAAATAAAAGGATCAAGTAAAACTAGAACTAGAAGTTAAAATAGAAGCCTATTCTTAACAAAGATGCAACATAAGACTTAGGATTAGCTACCCAACTAGTTCCAGCAAATATGTATTCCAGATATACTGTCTCCTGAAGTGAAAGTTAACTGAGTCAAAAGAAATCCTGATTTGTTTCTAACAAGAAAAGAGAGTAAACAGACTGGTTTGTCTTGAGATTGGGTTACTTTCTTGTAACATGTTTAGTCTTCACTGCTTTTACCTTCCTACCTTTTTATGCTGAGGTTTCAATTTCAGGTTAGCAAATGGTTCAAGAATGCACGTTACTTAGCTCTAAAATCTCGAAAGGTGAGCTACTACTTCATTTTCTGTAAGTGCAAATGTTTTATGTTGTCACTGTTTCTTGTTCTTTGTGTAGTTCAAGGTTATCCTTTTCACTTCGGGAATTTGCAAATGGTTCATTTTTCCATAGATAGGAATGCATGTCAGGGGATTCGAACCTGAGACCTACCCTTCTTGCTTTGTTAAAAATACCACTGAGATACAAGCTCACTCACTGGTTTGTTGTACATAGGTTAATTTGAACTGCTGAGCAATCATCTATTTATTTACTCTACTTGCTACCAATCTATTTCCTTGATATGTTGATGGGAAATTATGTGATTGAGTTCATTGTTGAACCTTGTAAAGATGTTCTTATATGAATTTACATTTTAACTCCGGTGATTCCTTTGAAAAACAGACGGGGAGAGGAAAACAACTTTGTGGTTCTTGTCCCAGGATCTCTGATGAATCCATACTAGATGATACTAAGAACAAAGTTCCTGATCTTGTGATGTTAAAAGATACCCCGAGAAGAATTGGGGTGCATGCCGAGAAGAATTTCAAAATGGTCAGAAAGAGGCCAAAGTCAATAAGCAGAAGTTTGAAGAAAAATGAACAGCAAAGAGATTCCCTTGAGTTACCTGTCATGAGCAATGAGGTAGACCTTTGCTTGAACTTGCGGTGCTTCATTGTAGTTATTACTAAAATTTGGTTTTCTTCCCACATGCCTAATATTGGTGTCCACCAATGAGTTTGGAAGTCTATATCAGTTACGGAAATGATGGTGTACTTTGCAATTTGCGTAGTAGAAATGTAGATTTGTTATAAGCTGGGTGTGCTCCTAGGCAGTGTTAACTCTGTACTCCGTGATATGTCTATACTCATATGTGCTCCATTTTTGTTCAGATGAGTCCCGAGTGCAGTGATGATCTGAGCTTGAAGAAACTGGTAAAGGCAAAAACAAAGGGCAGAAAGAAGAACTCCTCCGCAACGGGAGAATCCCAAGCGGCAGAGCATGAGATGGAGAGACTTTCTAAAGCCAAAGCTAGGCTCGAGAGACTAAAGCAGATGTTGGCGAGACTACAGACCGCTAAAGGTAGGAAGTCTCGTAAAACCCATTTACCAGAAGAATCTGTTGTTTATGTTCCCATTGCAGAGCTGAAGGAAAAAAATTGATCTTGTGCAGCCAATAATTTTTTTTTTCCACCAACATTCTCTTACACTTTCACTCTACATTTTTTTATGGCCCGTCTTTTTTTCCTTTCAATAGAGTTTAGATAGGAGAAGATTAAGTGCGTTCCCCTAGGCGGTTTCGCTGAAGTTTAGACTAGTTTTAGCGCGCAAATGCGGGCTCTTCTGAATCATGTATTAGATGGAATTTTTAGTTTTGTGAGCATGTGTAATTTGGGCTGTATCTATGGGATTGAATGAAGATGAATGTGACTAGGCAAGAAAGTCACTGGTCTTTCATTCCTTAACAGTGATGTTGAGACATTTTTAATCATAATTATAGAGATTGGTTGCTGATGTTTTCCATTATTGGAGACTAGCCTTTTTGTTTTTATGAACAAAATCTTTCATTAAAAACAAGGAGGAGTTCATTCAACCTCAAGAATTCAATGTAATCCATCTGGGAATTAAAAAGAAAGGAATGTTGGTTTAACATATTACTCCTTCCGGTTGGAAATAATTGACGTTTTTCTGCGGATTGTTACTGTTTATAATACTTGTCATTTTATCTTTTTCGAATCATATATTTTATGCATCAATCCAATTTGATGATGGTGTTTTAATTTGAGTGGAAATTAGGAGTAAAAATGAAACAATATGGAAT
>NBIL01140547.1:0-16830 GCA_002752925.1 Viola pubescens var. scabriuscula
AGATGGATTACATTGAATTCTTGAGGTTGAATGAACTCCTCCTTGTTTTTAATGAAAGATTTTGTTCATAAAAACAAAAAGGCTAGTCTCCAATAATGGAAAACATCAGCAACCAATCTCTATAATTATGATTAAAAATGTCTCAACATCACTGTTAAGGAATGAAAGACCAGTGACTTTCTTGCCTAGTCACATTCATCTTCATTCAATCCCATAGATACAGCCCAAATTACACATGCTCACAAAACTAAAAATTCCATCTAATACATGATTCAGAAGAGCCCGCATTTGCGCGCTAAAACTAGTCTAAACTTCAGCGAAACCGCCTAGGGGAACGCACTTAATCTTCTCCTATCTAAACTCTATTGAAAGGAAAAAAAGACGGGCCATAAAAAAATGTAGAGTGAAAGTGTAAGAGAATGTTGGTGGAAAAAAAAAATTATTGGCTGCACAAGATCAATTTTTTTCCTTCAGCTCTGCAATGGGAACATAAACAACAGATTCTTCTGGTAAATGGGTTTTACGAGACTTCCTACCTTTAGCGGTCTGTAGTCTCGCCAACATCTGCTTTAGTCTCTCGAGCCTAGCTTTGGCTTTAGAAAGTCTCTCCATCTCATGCTCTGCCGCTTGGGATTCTCCCGTTGCGGAGGAGTTCTTCTTTCTGCCCTTTGTTTTTGCCTTTACCAGTTTCTTCAAGCTCAGATCATCACTGCACTCGGGACTCATCTGAACAAAAATGGAGCACATATGAGTATAGACATATCACGGAGTACAGAGTTAACACTGCCTAGGAGCACACCCAGCTTATAACAAATCTACATTTCTACTACGCAAATTGCAAAGTACACCATCATTTCCGTAACTGATATAGACTTCCAAACTCATTGGTGGACACCAATATTAGGCATGTGGGAAGAAAACCAAATTTTAGTAATAACTACAATGAAGCACCGCAAGTTCAAGCAAAGGTCTACCTCATTGCTCATGACAGGTAACTCAAGGGAATCTCTTTGCTGTTCATTTTTCTTCAAACTTCTGCTTATTGACTTTGGCCTCTTTCTGACCATTTTGAAATTCTTCTCGGCATGCACCCCAATTCTTCTCGGGGTATCTTTTAACATCACAAGATCAGGAACTTTGTTCTTAGTATCATCTAGTATGGATTCATCAGAGATCCTGGGACAAGAACCACAAAGTTGTTTTCCTCTCCCCGTCTGTTTTTCAAAGGAATCACCGGAGTTAAAATGTAAATTCATATAAGAACATCTTTACAAGGTTCAACAATGAACTCAATCACATAATTTCCCATCAACATATCAAGGAAATAGATTGGTAGCAAGTAGAGTAAATAAATAGATGATTGCTCAGCAGTTCAAATTAACCTATGTACAACAAACCAGTGAGTGAGCTTGTATCTCAGTGGTATTTTTAACAAAGCAAGAAGGGTAGGTCTCAGGTTCGAATCCCCTGACATGCATTCCTATCTATGGAAAAATGAACCATTTGCAAATTCCCGAAGTGAAAAGGATAACCTTGAACTACACAAAGAACAAGAAACAGTGACAACATAAAACATTTGCACTTACAGAAAATGAAGTAGTAGCTCACCTTTCGAGATTTTAGAGCTAAGTAACGTGCATTCTTGAACCATTTGCTAACCTGAAATTGAAACCTCAGCATAAAAAGGTAGGAAGGTAAAAGCAGTGAAGACTAAACATGTTACAAGAAAGTAACCCAATCTCAAGACAAACCAGTCTGTTTACTCTCTTTTCTTGTTAGAAACAAATCAGGATTTCTTTTGACTCAGTTAACTTTCACTTCAGGAGACAGTATATCTGGAATACATATTTGCTGGAACTAGTTGGGTAGCTAATCCTAAGTCTTATGTTGCATCTTTGTTAAGAATAGGCTTCTATTTTAACTTCTAGTTCTAGTTTTACTTGATCCTTTTATTTTCCATGATGAACTTTAACCTATCCTCATTGTGAATCCTCATTCAACTGGGATTTGCTAGATACCTATACATGCATTTCCTTTCAACCAATAGAATTCAGAATTTTGCAGCAATTATCCTAGAGATTCTGCAATCCAATCAACCTTAGGTGTGTCTTCTAAGAACCCCAGGATTTTCTCTTTCTACCTCACTCCTCATTACAGCTTACTGCTACAATACCTTTCGCATAACATTCTAAATCTTCAGTCAAACTAGGATTGGCTAGAAGTATACTCGTGTAATTTGTAGCAATCATTAAACTTCAATATTTTGCAGTAACCATGTAAATCCGACGAACCTTATGTGCATCTTCACCCTAGGACAATTCTCTTTCTTCCTTATTCCTCATTAAAAGTCAGTGCCATGGTGTCCTGGATTACTCTTCATGGCCCTCTAGCAACATTCAAACCAGCACCCATATCTACTTGTAAATCCCTAAATTTAGCTTCTACACATCTACAGAAACCTTCATCAATCCCAATTCCATTCACATCAAGCCTGGTGTAAACTCCCAATTCAATACTTCCACATTCACAATGCTCTTCCAGATCAATCTCAAGAATATACTTCATCACTTTACTACTTGAACTACTTGCATGCAAGATATAGTGGATCGAGCTCATCTCTTTCACAACATAGCAAAAATTGTTTTTTCAATCTGAGATCATTTGACTTCTTGTGAAAAAAAACTATCGCATGGGTGATTTGCAGGTCAAAATTTAGAATGTCACTCTAGTGTGTTCAGTTTGGTAAATCAAGTACCTTTCCAGGTTCAAGGCCCAAATCATTTGAAAGGTTCTGCTTAACAGTTCTAGAAGGGAGCTCATTCTCTGCAAATGCCTGGCGAAGTTTCTTTGACAGCACAAAAAAGAAAATGAATTAATAAGCATTCTCACATATGCAATTACCTTAGGTTATGACAGAAAGAATGCTTCCTCAAGACATTTCAAGCGAGGACGAAACTAACTATTACCTCCAAGGCATACGGGGGCATTCTAAAAAATGACCTTCGAATCTGTGAGTCTCGAGGAAGTTTCCTCATTACTTCCATGGCCCCAACTTTTTTACTTTTTTTCTCACTTTCATAAAGAGTCATAAGAGTGCTGGCTGCATCTGACTCCTTTCCTCGCCGCTTTCTTTTGCCAGGACCCCAATCTTCATCTTCAGTAACTTGTTCATGCGCATGAGCATCCTTTCCAAACATCTCCTATTGGAAAAAAATATACATATGGCATGAAAAAAAAAATCTAGAAGAAAAAAAGTTATGGGAGTAGGAAAAGGAATGGAAAATATCATGAAAAATAAACGCTGCACAAGCAATAAGCCAAAGTACAGGCCCAGGAGAATAACAGACCAGATATAGCAAGTGCAAGATATTTTCATCCACTATGACACAGGTCAAACTTAATTGGCCAGGAAACAATGGACATCTGTTAAACACTTGCTCAAGCTCTTATACTTCAATCATGAAATATACAAATGTTTGACAAGTAAGCCACTTCAAGGGAAAAGTCTTAAAAGTTAAACCTTCAAATTAGAACAAAGCCAAAGGTAATAACACTGGAATAGAAAACAAAAGCAACGTCCTCAGGAACATGTGATTCGTATTCCTTTCAATACGTTTTTCCCTTTTCTAAAAGTTCACTTTGAAGGTTGCAAACAGTTCTTTCTTTTGGTGTTACAAAGGGTATGAACACATGTCTTCTCATACTATGTCCCTAAACTCCCACCACTGGCCCAACCCCAGTGGCATGTTGATAAACATTATTACTCAAACATCCCAGCTCAAATCAAATATATTTCAAACTTCGAAAAACATTTTTTTTAATCCAATATACATATTGTGATTCAAGATGCTTGACATGTCTGCCATGGACTTGAAACAAGTTCTCACTAGTATTCATCCCAAACTCCCTTTAACCTTTAACTAGCTTTATACTAATATGGGAAAGCAGTCAAGTAACATGCTGTTAAATAATTTAGTACTCACATCATATAACTTCTTATAGTCAACTGCTCTCCGCTGTCTGCGACCACACATAATTTCCCCCTCACTAGTTCCATCAGAATCTACACTGCTATAAGTAGAATGATATTTGATGCCCTCCATTTCCGCCCTCTGTGAACCAGAAATAACGTCACCATCTGAAGACAAAACCAAGCTTGTCGAACTGCTAACATCCTCAGACCTGTCGTCATCAGTCCCAGCTCCACTCATGCTATTCTCCCTTCTTTCTGGATCATAATTTTCATCTTCAGAATCGTCTGAAGGCCACTCTTCTTCTGGGTTCAATAACATGCTTCCACCATCTGGAAAAGCTGCTTCTTCTCTGAAAATATCCTATTCCAACAAAGGGTGACTATTTGTTTTGTTAGCAGGTGGCAGCAAATCTAGAATTTTCATTTTAGAAGAGAAACCCATGAAGATTTAACAACAACCTGCCAACTTTCATCAATAGAGAAGCGGGTCCCCAAATGTGCATTCATAGCATCAATGATTTCTATCCTACATTCACAAAATTTGCAAAACCATCCCTGTTCTCCTGGAGGTACTGCAAAGTATGAAATAACCAATCTTAGGAAGAACCCATCAGTTTTGCAGCTAAAAAGGTAAAAAAGAAGAGTAGAACTTACTACTTTCAGTGTCCAAAGGAGGATCAAGGCATTTTTGGTGGAAGCCACAGTTGCATGTCCCATCACAGAGCACAATATCATTATCTGGTGAAACTTCGTTCAATTTGCACTTTGCACAGAATATCTAGACATAAAAACAAAAGAGAAAAATAGGAACATAAATATGCCAGGTCAAATTGCCAAAAGGTAAAGCAATCCAGGTGCTCCTGGTTTATGCAACTTGGCCACCTGAGCTTGTGGTCAGAAAATCCAGAATTTGACCAACAAAAGAAAGCATTTTAGAATTGATATCTGACAAAGTAAGCACATCTAACTCATTCTTAACACGTAATAAAGACTAAGCATTATGCCCCCTATTGCCTTGAATAATTTCATGGTGAATGAGTATACTCTTTTTGGCTTCTTGAAAATAAGTAGAAGGCGTGAGAATGCTCAATAGACACTGCAGGTAGAGCTTCATAAATTTCAGCTTACAAATCTCCAGTGAAATATTATGGTTTTCCCTAGTCCAAAAAATTAATCAAAATTGGTGCTAGTTATGTATGTTTACATGTTCATGAGAAACAGATCCATCTGGAGCCATAAATGAGTCTTCGATACTGCCTACAGTGCTGAGCAAATCAAGCTGCCGAATTGCATCACGTATTCCGAGTTTACACTTCAAAATCTGCTTCTTGGCTCTCATTAGTTCCCTCTCTGGCTTGATCTTCTCTCGACTGCGACAAATTCAGTAAGAGAACAAGAACAAATAAAGCATTTACCATCATGGCTTCTATAATATTTCAAATTTCCAAACACCAGAATCCAGTTCATTTTTGTCTGCTATATGTATTATTTTAAGAGTCATCAGTAAAATTCAGAAAATACAACAAAAAAAATTGTCCTTGAAAGCTAAATATTGCAAATGAAAAGCTCATATGAATACATTGACAGCAAACCAGGTATGTAAGAAAAGCATAAGCCAACTATTAACCACAAGTTATATCTAGAACTCCCTCAACCTCTATCTGAATTCTCCAATACTCAAATAAAGCATGAAATACCATAATCTGAAAACCAGGAATGCCACTTGAATTTTAGCTCAGGTACTTCCAATAATTTATAAAAAGCAATTAAAGGGAAAAGGCTTTATTGATTCTAAGCATACAACAGCTTCTTGAACTAACCTTGCTACCATACCAGATATCCTTTCTTTTGCTTTGTTATTATTTTCTTCAAAAACAGATTCACTAGTCATAAGTTAACAATAGAAAAAGCAACTTAGCAAGGAGGAGTTTCCTGGTTTTCTTTCTATTTATAGTTTTTATTTTTTTTCTCAAACTGGATGTTGAATGAAAGGTGTTTCTTACCTTTGGCCTTTCCAGCCTTCACCAGAGTAAGCATCTAAAAGGTTCTGCTCCAACTTCATTTTAATCATTAGATACCTTGCTCTCCTCTGTAAGCGTGATGGTTCATCTGCCTCCACCTTATCCTCTTGTCTTCTCTTATTCTTCCCCTTCCTGAATTTATTGACTGTGACATCTTTCTTGGTAACTTTTCCATTCTTCTTGGAACCATCGCGTATTGAATGTTTGGCCTGCGGCTTTGGGGATGGCAACTTACTTGCGGACTTCTTATCCAGTGCTTTATGAAGGATTCTTTTGTGAATCAATTTTTTATTTGTAGAACCACTCCTAGTGCCTTTGCTTGAAGAGTCAGAAACAGTTTTCTTTGAGAGAGATGAGCTGATTTTCTTAAAATGAGGATTGGATTTTGGATTGAATGTCTTCGAAGAAGATGACTTTTTGCCCTTTTCTATCTTCAAGGATGCAATTAAAACAGAACCATGATCTGCTTCAGAGAAAGATGAAAGGCCAGATTCTTGATGGGATGCTTTTCTGTGACTACCACGCATGTTGATCTTTCATGCAGAATGACAAACATGGGCATAAGACAAATTAAAGTTATAAGTTGTGATGAACAATAGAGTAGGCCAAGACTAAGATAAAAAAAGAAATAGAGTGCAGAAATATTTTGCGGAAATTGCAATCATGAGATACAAAATTCAAGCAACAATAGTTTTGGATAAGTCTCAGGAGAATTGATACACCATAACCTACCATAAATAGACTTATCATAGATCATTATATCAGAACGGCACCGATTATCATCATGACAGTAAATTCGATTAATAAACATTTTTTCAGTTTTGTGTAGCTTCAGAGTTCCATGACTGATCAAATAAACTCTCATCAGAATGAGAAAAAACCCAAATAATCGACATCCAATGCAGGGACCGCAATTGGCTGGTTGCAAGGCAAGTATAGCCTTCCGACACCAGCCCCGGACTCAATGTGGGTAAACCCACACCTGCACCTGAATGGAGTGGGTGAGGTTTCTTTTTACGTTGTTTTGCTACTTGATTCACTACATAATCCGGAAAACGAGGCCAAAGCTCACAAATTAAAACAAATCAAACTGCTAAATTTCAAATTAAACAAAATGCCAATTCTGAATTCTATGAAATGTTCAATAATAGTGGATTAACACCGACTACGATACTGATCTCCAAAATACAATCACCTAACAATCCACTTACCAGGGTCAAAACAATCACAGATCAAAACGGATCAATAGGGAGCAAAAACAAAGAATTTTAGCTTCAATTCCTTCTTATAAGCTAAAAGATAGTGGAATATGATCATGAAACTAGCATGCCAATGTGAAGTGCTCGTAGGAAAGAGCGAGTAACAGAGTTTACTCACTCATCAACAATTGTAGGGCGCCGGAGAAGGTGAGGAGGGTAACGGCTGCGGCGGCGAGGCAGTGGTTGACTGGTGAGGGGGCGGCGACTTGTTGATGGGATGGTGATAGTCCGGTGAAGTCGATGGCTCTTTAGTTTTAAAAGGATGGCTTGTTTGTTTGTTTGTTTGTTTCCCTTTGGCTGTTGGTGGAGGAGATCTTTAGGATGATGGGAAGGAAAGCATTCGGTTTTTGGATTCAGTTCTGTTTTTCTGTTTACAATTTGGGTACGATTTGTTTCTCAAGAGTTTGAAACTTTTTTCAAGAATTTTATAACTACTTAACTGCATAATGTAGGTTGTTTTTTTTTTGGCCAGTGCATAATGTAGGTGAGTACCATTTTTTTCAATTTTACCGGAAAATGTGTAAGTGTATAAGTGTGTGTGACTGTGTGAGGCTTGATTTTGAATGTGTGGAAGTTTACTTATCAATTGTATTTATATGACTATGTAACATAACAACAAATAATGTTGCACTTCCCTGAATAAAAACGAAAATATTTTATCTATTTGTTCGGAGCCCACAACTCAGTGCTCACGAGACTCTCCCTTAATTGTGTGGGAAATTAAAACAAAACTACCGACCACTAAGAAGATAACCTAGTTGGTAAAATCTCCTTTCAAACACTTGGGCAATTCTTTTATAACTGGGATTTTATGCACTTGCTGGTCCTCATTGGACACGGCGAGTCGGCAGAGATGTGTAGCTGAAAAAGCTACATGAACTGCCATTCAGTTGTTTGAAACATTAACTTGTTTGAGAGGAGAGAGCCAACCCAAACCGGCAACCTATACACTGCAGTCACGGTGCCGGACCATTCTTCACCACCATTTACCTTCTTGACACGTGTCGGGGTCGTGTTTGCTGCACTTTTATTCAACTAATGAAAAACTCAAACAGCACAGCGGCTGAAACTTTTGAAAAACTGCCTCAACAGAGATTGAAATTGAATACTACTAGAATGAGCACTAACCTGAAACCAATCTTTACAAACCAATGATATATACAGAGTAACGAATTGAAGTCAACTTCATTGAATAAAAGAATAACTTTGCAAATTCAATATCCAAAGTATGCAATTCTTATCATCGTGTCAATTGATCGTACTTTTGTCCCACGCCACAAGGTCCAGCTTTACGGGAACCTCTCAGCTTCTACGAGAAGTGAACGTGAGAAACATGATCACAGGGTCAATAAAACTGCTTTTGAGGCATCCAGATGGTTAAGCCGGCAAGTTCCCAGGAGGTACTCTGGAAGTTCCTCTTCTGTGTTTGCCTGCATGAAAAACATTTGAGTCGAGAAAAAGATTACGGAAGTCGATCATGAAACGGGAAATCGCATCAGATGACCAGAACAAGTGTGCCGAAGAGAAATGCTATTCTAATCTTTGATTAATCATTCAATTTTGCGAAGATTTTTTCCGTGCTCATTTCGCCCACTGTTCATGCAAAAAGAAAAAGCAAAGATACTTTACCTGTATCAAGAAAGCCATTTCAATAACCAAATGGCTGAGGTAACCAAGAACAAGATTAACCACACCCCTTGCAACTGTTGATGATCCAATATCAACTCCAAGCTGCAAAGAAATTAAAACCTCAGGATTATCAGAATGCTTTTTAGTTACGACCATCTCTGTATTTCCCTCACATTAAGACTAGAAACATTTTTTGGTGCCCAAATAACCTTTCAATAATTATCAAATTTCCATAAAGCACGAGAAATTCTGGCGAGATTTACCTCCAGGTAGTTCTTCCCGTGAAAATAATTCATTTCCAATGCTTGACCAATAAGGCATGCCTTCTTTCCGACACTCTGCTTAACTATCCACGAGCCCTGACAAAACAAAGGTGAACTAGAATGAGAGAAACTACAAGGCTTTCTCAGAAATAAACTACCAAGATGTTCAACGTGATTCATTCCGATTTCTCTTTTAGTCAACTGTCTTAAACCAAAAATGCTGTAATGCACAAACATGCTTGGATTGAGTAACTAACCTTGGATATGTAAGGTATGAGCTTAAACCTTGAATTTCTATAAGCATCATCCCCCTTTATAAAGTTCTCCAGCAACGGCGAACCTTCAACTGGTGTGGTCAACATATAGTATAGGGCAAGGCTATATGTAGTTGAACCTGGCACCTGTTTTACAATCAACAACTTAAACTTCTAAATGCACACCAAAAGAAGAAGAGGTTAAGATCCAGGCTTGGTTTATTAAAGAAAACAGAGAACTAAGCTTACTTGAATGTTTATGATAACAAAGAACTCTGGTCCACCCTGTGCTGCATATTTCTGCAAAACGAAGTTATAAATTTTTTATTTAGTTACAATCAGCAAGCTGAAAATGCAGCTACATGCAATTGAGATGATATTTATTAAGAGCTACAAGATCTTCAAAATTAAGAAAGCCTTCCAAGCAGTTAAAACACCACCTGAACAATGCTCCCAGGACGGCCTGCAAGATCATCTTCTCGCTTGTCAGATTTCAGCCAATCTGCAGCAACCATTTGCATCAAGGTGCCTTTCGCCTTAACCTGGAAAGGAAATAACAAGAGAGGACAACAATACTCACCAATTATTGTTATGATTACTATTATGGAAAAAAGAAAATGAGGCAAAATAGTTTTTTTAATAAAAGGAAAAAACATCAACCTAACCCCACACACAAACAAAAAGGAAAATCAAAACACCAAAAAGACAAGAAAAAAAGTAAGATAGAAAGAGGAGAAGGGGTATGAGTAAAGTTGTAACTTAACCTTTCAAAAAAAAAGGGTGGAAGAAGATGAGGAAAAAAGAAGCGACACAGCTTAAAACTACTTCCATATTTGATGGAGGCTTCAGAGATAACTGTTAGAAATTAAAAAGAACTCTACATGACCCCTTGGATAAATAAACACTACTACGTCAGTGGGGTTCTTTACCGATGTTATAGAAGCAAAATTACCCTGGTCAGTTTAATGGAGAAAATCAGGAACCAGTCCTAAGCCAGTTTACTTCATTCCGAAAACTAGTTATAGAAGATGCAATTACACATGGTCAAAAACTAGTAAAAGATGGCTATGGACAAGTTAAAAGACTAGCCTGTTTAGTGTTGGTTGTAATGATCATTTCACGGCTAGTCTGTTGTTCTAGTACGAGTTAGATAATAATAAAAATAAAGATAAAGGCATACTGTATACCTTCTTCTGGTCTTTGAGGTAGTTCTCTCCACGAATTAAAAAGCTAGAAGGATCAGCCATTGCCCAACTGGAAGGTAGAGTACAACTAGAGTCTTTCGGAAGAGTTGTTCCAGAGCAGGATGAAATACTATCTTCCCTCACCATCTCTTGTAAGTCCACATAGCCCCTCTTTTGAACTGCAGAATTCATGGATCTCTCAGTAGATTGTGGAAAACAAAAACCAAGTAAAAGAATCTGACAAAATGATTTATCATCAACTTCTTAATCTCTGGTCAATCACTTAAATCCAAATCACCTGCAAGATCATGCAATTTCTTCACAAAACCAGCAGCAGTGGACAACCTTGGCTGGCGAACATCCTGCAACTCACAAAATTATGAATAGGTAAGAAGTAAAGCAAGCAACTAAATGTCACTTGACTCGATACAGGAAAGAGAACTTTTGCCTGCATATAATTCATGCCAACATAAGCAACTGAAATAGAAAGAGAGAAACCAAAATGGTGAGAGCTGGATAGTGCTACAGAGCTATGCACCCAGTCAAAGTAAATGTCACATGCTACACTACACATTATATAACTGGGTATCAAAAAGCGCTTACAGATAATTGCTGACAACTACACTAGTTCATCTTTGTCCAGCGCACTCCTTGTGTGCTTGGCTCAATAAAATTCATCAGCTTATAAAAAAAAACTACACTAGTTCATAAGTCCAACAACTATAAACCTCCCAGCCATTCACATGCCCCAATCCTACACATTGACACCATAATCCCACAAACCTCACACATGAAAGACAGGATGCAAAGGGTATGGAAAAAGAACATCCCCGGTCACCGACAAAAACTACTCAGCACCCGAAGCCAAGGATGTTTGTGTGTCTCAAAACAAAATCCAATACCGACGTAGATGCATGACAGAGCAAAAACCTATGTAAATGAGGTGCAAAAATAACTAATTTGTCAAAAATGGTACCTGAGCATAAATATCTGTACCAAAATCATAACTCCAGCTATTTTCTGCTTGTTCAGAATCTGAAGGTTCTGGAACATCAAAAAACTCATCAGCAGCATCAGTGAGGCCTACAAGACTGCCATGCTCGGAAGGTGTTTTATCTACTTCTTCATTGATATATTCCTTGGTATTGCGATCATCTATAAATTTCCTACAGTCAAGCCTTAGATCCCCTTCACCCTGATGCAACCTAATACTTCGTGCCAACTCTCCAGATGAAAAATCAAAGGAAGGGCTGTTTCCTAGTTTTGCTCTGAACAATTCTCGTAATGCTGAAATTCAACACATATTTTCATCAAAAGATCATTTGTTGAGATAGAAGAAAACTACAAATGGATAAAAATGTGCATCCACAGTAGAAATTACCAGCAACTCTCCCAAGCATTCGGATAGTAATAGACCTGGATGAGGAAGGTCGTACATATGATTTCCAAACTTTCCAGTCAACAGCAAGCATGTGTTTTACTACAGATCGTTCCCCTTGGTTTGCAGGAGAAATGACATATCCTCCACCTGAAAGACATGCAATATGTTACTCATCTAATTTGGTTTTGAGCTAGGCAATGCTCTGTTCCTACCCAAGTCCCATAAAGTGTGTGTATGAGTTGGATGATGAAGGATAACTCATAGCTAGACAGTGGAAGAATCAGTGATCCTTTCGGAATCTACAATTAACAGTCTAGTACAAAGCATGCCAATCTGGTTCTAAATTAAAGTATCATGACTGCAGGACATCAATGCCCTATAATATCACAGATTGGACAAGGCAAAGTATCACAACTCTTTCTTATCAATTCAGTATTGTTTGCTTTTGTGACAACATGCAATAAGAAACCACAACAGGCTCATAAATTTGCTTTGAATTGTTACAAATCTAAGAGCATACATTACTTTTAAGGCAAGCACGAACATAGCCTTTCTGGGGTGGACATTTCTTGTGAAAAACAGAATGGTAGAGAATAACTGCAGCAGAATGCAGAGTAAGTTGGTTCCTTTTATACAAACAGCCACATTGGGAAGTAAATAAATAAATAAAACTTGAAAGTTTTCTGCAGCATTACTACCATATGTTCCATCATCTTCCCTTCTCCAATAACGCCGTAACAAAAGATCCCGCCGTTTCATTCCCCTGGAAATATTGAGTCAACATAACCAAATGCTGAAATATTACATTACAAGAATATACATAAGTGTAAGGTACCAATCTGACCATGGCAACCAATCGTTGTACAGTTGTTTATGAATGACATCTGTGTGACCATCAAGATGTTCGATCACACTACCCTTGTAGAAACAGAAATCCCATCTGTAGAGCAATCAGAAGATTGAACTAGCAAAATGAACATAAATTTCTTAGTGACACTACCTAATAATGGAACATGAAGCTACTAAGTTTATGCACCTCCTAAAAGAAAACACCAAACTGTAAAGTAGCAACTTTATTTGTTAAAGTTGATTCACGCCCAGGTTGCTTGTTAATAAGGTCCAACTCTGTTGTACATACTACACAGTACACTACCTGAAAGCTGGGAGCTGACTCTGGCTGACTTTGTGCATGAGAATATGCAAAAAGCCATATAAGTCCCAATCCTTTCTTCACAGCATATTTTGACAATCGTATAGACTAGATTACTCACAAGCTAGAAGCTCGAATTACTAGTTAGATAGCAATCCATAACTCAACGAAACTTACTCTGATCTTGATGGACCAAGTGATATAAGAGTTTGAAAAATTGCTTCTGAGGATCCATCCACCACACCCACGGCCATTATTGCAGGATGATCATCCCACTAACAAGAAAAGAAACATCAATAATGCAGTTGTTGTTAAATAATAACAAATTGTGTATTAGAGGATGCACCAACCTTCCTGCAAGAATCCCTGTCTTTTGCTTCCTTAAAAAGACGTAAACCTGCAACACGCATTTTATTAAACATACAACTTTGTCTACCTCCAGCAGCATGTTATAAATTTTGTTCTTACCATTCTGACATCCGAAGATTGTCCAGGGTGAAGGTGCAATAACATCAGTCACTGGGTCAGTATGAGTGGATGAACAAAGAGTCCAGCTTATCGATTTATTGCGAGTCACCCAACTGGAACCACTCAGTCTGAAGAAAAACAAAGGTTTGAGGAAGCTCAAAATACAACTAGAAGTACAAATCAATAAAATAGTAGAATCATAACTTGTAACCCTTGGCTTTTCCAAACAAATACACTAAGCTATTCCTATGAAATGCTCTATGTTCAATCCTTTTACAAGAAAGGTGAATAAGACAGAAAATCCTATGAAATGCTCTATGTTGAATTCTTTAACAAGAAAGGTGATTAAGAAACTACCAAGTGAGAAAAATTATACATGTAACAATAAGAAAGCTCATTGGCACTATCTTACCTGAAAGACTGCCAACTGCTCTTTGAACAACCAACAATGCTGTGATCGTCCTGCATATCATAAGCATTAGCCCTTGTTCATTCATATCTGGCTTCTGTAACTACGGAAAAAAAGAAGTTTTGGAACCTTTAGAGCTGCTTCCTGAAAACAATGGATCCATCTTGCTGCTTCTTCAGGACTGATTGCTCCCAGCTATAAGATTTAGATTTCATAACTCGTACATGAAAAACTTAAGCACATGAATCACTTTATCTAACAGTCACCTTACCTTAAGTTGATCGTTGTGATTTGAAGAATTATAAAGTGTAAATATGAAGAATACCTGCCAGTTACATAAAGCACTGTTCTCACAAGAAATAATGAAGCTGCAATAAGAAAAATATAACCTGAAAGGCCAAAACTATAAAATGATAAACAAATTCATACTTTCCGATGAATGTTCTCTCTCCCATCATCAGTGACTCGAATGCAGGAATCTATAATTGCACTTCTAACAGGGTCCTGAAAAAGAGGCCAAGTTTCGTCTGTCTTATGTCCTGTAACTGGTGATAAAATCTTTAAAACAAACAGATTCATAAAAAAGGAAAAGAAAAGGAAAGCCAACTCTCTCTACAGAAACACAACAGAGAACCCATCCAACAAACTGAAAACTAGGATTGCAACACTTATTTTTCCAACAACATTAGCTCATTTGCATGGTTACACAAATGCACTTGTCCTTTGTTATGAGATTCTTTCCCAACTTTAGATTTATAAATTGTCCCATATTCCTAGTGATATTCATATTTAACACAGACGTATCTGCTTTACCTATTTCGTGACATGGTAAAATCAATTGCAGCAATATAGAATAGAGGCATGCAGTAAGACAATTTGGTGGCAACTATTTAAGTTAGGCAGGTGCTTTCCACAACGGTCCCATGCCAGTGGCCAATACCCAAAACAAAGAGAAAAAGAAAAATTGAAGAAATCAAACTCAAGAAATGGTATTTCCTCAATAGCAGAGGAGACAAAAACTAAATAGCTTCAGAAAACGACCCATACTGCAAAAGCAGAAATATTCCTGACAAGAAAAAGACGGTAGAAGGAAAGGAGTTTATAGTTATTTGCATTGGTAAGACTTTAAACAGCCATAACCAAATAAAAGTACCTCCAATAATTGTAAAAGAGAACTATGGTGTAACCAAACTTGTAAAAAAGTAAATTAAGAAAAGCAAAAGCTGGCTCTCTGGGTTACTTTAACTTTCAATAAGGCTGTACCCCGAATCAATGACAATTTTCCTCAAGAAAGATTATAGTTGAATAGTTTCTACTACTATCAATACGTGTTTTCATAGCATAAAATCTAAACAATGCAAATACTTCATCTTAACACAAACTTAAATCCTAGTAATGTGCATGAAACATGAGCATTTTTGGTACTGTGAATTTCTTTAACTTTCAACAAGGCCATTGAAATTTCGACAAGAAAAAACATACAATTAAATAATTCAGGACAACTAGCATTACATGCTTACATTACTCACCTACAGAAACGTATACCTCTAACATGCACAAAATGTATTGGCAATTCCTCTGTGAAAATGAGAATTAAAACGACACTTAATAGTTACTATACTTAGTAAGTAATCTAATTGCTTGTCTAGTTACCAAAGGAAAAGAACCAGAGCTCCAACCAACCTAAAACCAAGGAATTGGGCTCAAAGTAATAACAATGCCATTCTCTACATTGGCAAACAAAACAAGAAATCAGCAGACATTTATCTATCTCTACGCACATCACTCATTCTGTATACTAAGCACATAGCAGTTAATATCTCTAACTCCCTCACATTTTGGTAAATAGTTTCTATTTCTAAAAACCAGCAGATAACAGTAATAATATATACATCAACAACAGCAGCAGAATACACATGATATGCAAGTGCATGCATGAATCCGCATCTAGTAAAGTACAGAAAACGAAAAGACATGATCGAAATACAAAAGAGAGGAGAGAGAGAAACCTGATCGTTGGAAACAGGTATGGACTTGAAGCTCTTAAGAAAATGATCCTCAAGAACAAAATACCGCTTCCTAGAGTACTGCAATCCAATCCGATTGGACCGAATGAGATGTAGCCAACCTTCCATCCTCTCTTTCTCTTCCGCCATATCCATCGCCTCGCCCTCTGAGATGGTGGCGTGTGGAGAGGACACTCCTTCTCCTGCTCTTCTGATCCTTTCGCTTGAGCGGAGAAGGATCGATGAAGAGAAGAGAGCAGGAATTCTGTTGTAGCAACTGTGTCTATTTTTCTGTTCTTTTCTTCTCTTCTTTGGAATTGGAGGAAAAATGAGTTTGATTCTTTTCCTTTTTTTCCAGATTTCTGTGCGCTTTTTTGTTTGTTTGTTGAGTCAGTTGTGTGTTGGTTAATACTACTAACTAGTAATAACAACAAAATTAAGTTGAAATTTCGGTGATTGGCAGGCAGCTCACAAAGATTGACAGGGAGCCTAATAGAATATTGAATGAAAGTATATATGAAATGACTCTCATGCCCTTCGCGCTTCTTTTCTTTTGGTTTTAATTATTTTAAATTTTGGGGTATAAAATGATTAAAAATGAAAAAATGTGGTCACTCACTAATCACTAATCATTTTTTTTTAAAGGTAGACTTAAATTAATTCAAATCAGCAAGTACAAAAGGCGCGATCGCCTCGGGACATTCTCCTACCCAAATATTTCCTAAACCGGAAATCAAAGCTAATTGGCCTAATTTATGTGCTGGGACATTTATAGACCGTCTTTGGCTTTACTTGCAAGCTTTCGTTGATGAAGTCATCATTTTCTTCTCTTT
>NBIL01140574.1:0-17843 GCA_002752925.1 Viola pubescens var. scabriuscula
GGCCTCCTCAATATGCGTTCCCTACTGAATATTGGGATGCGAGGACGACATTTAATTGTAGCCGGAGGGAGTACTAAAATGCTCGATTAAATTACCTACTTTTTAACGATTTAATTTTTAAAAATTATAATTACAATTGAACTTTACTCGAAAAGCACATAAAGACTTATTTTTTTTAGAATGAAATGATGCTTAATCATATATTTTATTTTTTTTATAAAAAAAAAACTATGAATTTATTTAAAATAATGAAAATATTTAACCTAAAAATATATTCTCCTATAAATTTTTTTTATAATAGATGAATAAATACTTAAAAATAAAGGCTTCATTTTTCATCACCTAAATGCCTAAAACCTTTTCTTACCTTTTGTCACCAAAAGTGGGTGGACGCGACAAATTTCTATTTTCCAAAACATCCACTGCTTGCCCCTCAATATGGGCAGTTGTATCATGTATGGGCACAAGCAAGTCTTATCTATCCTACGTAACCATCTTCCTTGTGAAAAATCAAGTCAATTAGGTTAAAGTCCTTTTTTTTAAAAATTCTTTTTTAATTCTAGTTTGAAGAATTTGAAGGAGAGGAGGGTTGGATCTCATCTAATTTATTTATACTCCTGTAATGAAGTTGTACTTTAATCGGTTAGTATCGTATTATTTTAATAACGTAAATTTTGAGTTTAATCACTCGTATTATAATGACGATTAATAATATAACAAATTTTACTCCTCTAAATTGCATTCCTTATTGTGGCAAATAAAAGAAAAGAAATCAGAAGTTACATAGTATAAAAAAAAAATTAATTAATATGGGCAAAATATAGTATATATCTAATCCCTAGTAGATTTTTTTTCTTTTAGTTTTGAATTAAACTAAATTAATAATGTCCTCACTTTCCTCCTTAACCACTACATAATATATATATAAAAACATTCAAGAAAATAAATTCTTTAAGAAATGATATTTAAGCTATAAATTATGTACACTCCACGATGAGTTATAAATAAACGTTCAAAAATTAAATAATTATATTTATTTTATATATTATCATTCCAATCAACCAGCCTAATCCATTATCTGATAAGTGGTAATTGTTGGATATTCAAACAAAAATTCTACATCAAAAAATAAAAGAACTATAAAAAGTAAATATAAGAGGAATTAATTTTATAATAAATAAAACATTTTAGGACAACCATGTAAGTTTGGACGAAAAACGAATATTATCATTCTATTAAGAGAGATCTTTGATATCAGAATCTGCACGTACAGCAGTGATGCATATTAAATTCACCATTTATGTGTGAGAAAGGCCCAACACTGCCAATACCACATCCCCCTCCCACGCCCAATGCACAAGATATCCCGACAGACAAGTGCAATGCAAATGGGCATAATTTTCGGTCTTGTAGGATATATTTTTTACCGTTTTTTAAAATAAAATTAATTTTATTTGAGTATTATAAAATAAAAAATCGAATCCCATTATGATTTTTACATTCCACAAATTTAAAATTAAGCATAAATTACAGATAAATAAGTCTTTTACCGTACCGCTATTTTGTTGGGACAGCAGATTGTACGAAAAATATCTTTCAGACTGCCTTTTTTTCAATGAATGGTCGCAATACACACATGCTTGGGGATTGATGATCAACCAATGCAAGATCATATGGAGTTGATGAGCAAGGATGTCAAGGAAGTGTGCTTTGAATTTAATTTTTCTGTTGTCATGTACTACTTTCTTTCTTTTGCGTCATTGTAATGGACTGTTGCCACAAGGCTTTCCCTATGGTTGTTGTTGACTAGAGTGGTCTTGGGCCTAAGCCCATTTAGAAAATAATAATAATAGTTACAGATTTGTAGATTCTCATGAAAAATGGAGATGTTTTTGTTTGGATTGGATGCTGTTTTTTCCTTATAACAGATTTAATAGTCGAAATTACTTTTGATAAAAATACGTTAACGTGGAGAAAGTAGAAAGTGTTCCCGAACATAGTAAGAAATGGATCGCGATGATGATTAGCCACGTAATTCGAGGTTAATTAGTGTAGCACATAACTCTAATTTCTTCTCTAATTTCTTTATGTTTTGTGTGTTAATTTGTAGGTATAGGATAAATTTGGAGGGTTAATTAGCGCCTAAAAAAAAGAGTAAATGATTTAAGAAAGAAAGCAACAAATCCTGATATCACCATCAATCAACTACTACAACATTAAAGTAGGCCGTAGTAGGGAGAAGATTCTCATATCAAGTCCAAAAAGGCAAAAAGTGAGTAGGAGCTGGACCATTATTGTGTCCTTCTGCAGTCTTTTAGACAGTATAAAAAAAGAAAATACTATCAATTGTCTCCTTCATTATCCGATTCGGTACGAAACATTGTGGGAATAAATTATTTATGGGTCATTTTTTAAATAAAATATATCCAAGGCTTAAATTCTCATTAACAAAATTACAAGAAGTAAACTATTTTTTTTCTTTTTCCATTAAAAAAACAAAAACTGTTTAAAGAAAGTCCGCAAAAAAAAAATATATGTTCTACGAAATGCAATCCCTTGTCGGCCGAGCTTTCGAATTCGAGTCTCGCTTTAGAAAGATAATAAAAAAATACACAATCCGGCCACATATCATTCCACATTCCAATTTCCCAAGCAGGACCTACAAGGCTACAACCAACCACGGCCCAACAAGCACATTCTTTTCAGTCAAATCCAAAATCAGCAAATAGCCCAACAACCAAGCTTATCCATTTTGTTCTTCTTGCCTTAAACCAATAACATTTTCTTTATTTTTTTCACAAAAATAAAATAAAATAATCTTTATTTTTTTGACAAAAATAAAAAACATTTTCTTTATTTGTACAAAAAAAACATAATATTTTCTTAAGTACACCTAAAAATAGAAAAAAATGCTATTAGTACGTAGCTTCCTTTTTTCCTCTAATATTTTTATTTATTCACAAACTCATTTTTCTCTCCTCTCAGCTTTTTTCGAAAATAAAAATAAGATTAATTTCATCCAAAAACTGTCAGAAAAATGGAAAAATAAAGATAAAGATCAAGAGGGAGGATCTTCTAATTTAGGGTCCACTTCAACATCATCCTTAGCAGCAGCATCACCATACAGCTTGATCAAGAATTAGCACCAGTCCCATTACGAATGCACCATCAATGCCTGCCCTGAGACACAGCCAGAACACATCTTTACCCAACATCACATTAGTTGATGGGTCCACTTTTCTTTCGATCACAGCCACAGGTTCTTTTGATGAAGTAATATTGGCCGTGTGATCTGAAGTAGTGTTGTGAATTGTGCAATTCCTGTGCGGGTAAGACCCCTCAATGTGGTACTCCTCACCTGGATCACCGTACACCTCCACCACTAAGGAAGACCCTCCTATGATACTTGATCTACAAACACTGAAGATCGGATCTTGACCGTCCGTTCTCTCACCCAAAAAGCCTTCCCACCGTTGATGCAGGCTTGGCTTCTGTTTTCACCAAAATGTAAAACATTAGTAGAATCTAGAATCGTTTCTTAATTCCTAGTCAATCTTTTCTTCTTCTTCGTAAAACTACATTAAAAAGAAACTCTAAAATTTACGTTATAATTTTCTAAAAGTTACAATTTTAATTTTTATAATAGTAAATATTTGGACAAAAAACCCTTCTAAATTTACATTGTAAGTTTTAAAACTATAAGGATAAAAGTGAAAAGTTTTTATTTAGGTTTGTTTGGGATAATTTTTTAACAGATTCTGTTTCCTCTAAAATCTAAGTTAAGGGTCAAAACAAATCTAATTTAAGGGTCAAAATTGTTTATGACAGAAGCATCAAATTTGAAAATCCTACTGGAAGCAGTTTTAATCATTAGATCAGCTGTAATAAAAAATAGAATTTATTTGGGACAGGCCATTTACCCTCTAATTCATTAAAAATCACTTGTCAGAGATTTTTTAGATTGTTAAATCGATCTGGAAATAAATAAATTAATGAATTTATACTTTAGTGATATTTCTATACTAACAAACCCTATGAAACTAATCGATGTGGTAAAATATGAGTGATGCACATTAACTCAATCACTTAAAATACACCATTCATATTTTAACACATTAATTAATATAAAAATTCAGTAAGATTTATTCTTTCATTTTTGTTAAAAGAAATTATAGGATTTATTAATGTATGAATCATTTTCCATATAAGATACTCTAATTCAATTTTTTTTTACTTCTAACCTTAACTTAGCGGGGCCCACATGAACGGTGGAGCAGGTAGTTCGATGCAACACAAAAAAAACCTTAGCGAATCCTCTTAGAAACTAAATTTATGTTAAGAAAAGTAACAACTAATTACAATCTATTAAGCTAAGCTAACCTTTCGATGGAGGGTGAGGAGGCACTTGCCGGAGGCATCCAGGAGAACAAGCTCATCTGGAGGGTGTGGATCCGGGGCGTACGAATCGAACCGGAAGATGACTTGGTTGTCTGGATCGTACACCAGAAACCCACCTCCTGGAAAAAACACCGACGTCTTACGAACCATCAGCTTGGTTTCCTCTTCAAAACAAAACTTCTTATCCACAATCATCTTCTCTCTTGTTTATTCTTAGCACGGCCGAATTAATTTATGAATAAATGTCCTGGCTGTATATACCAGCAGAGATGGGTAATCTTATATAACTCTGACTTTATTATATTAAGCTCAACCTTACCTACCCTGTTATATACACACGCACGTGAATATTGGGGAAAATTATACCGGAAGAACTATTTTTTTTTTTTAAATTCCACCATAAAGAGGACATTAAAGAAATCGAAAAAAAAAATATATTATGGTTTTCGTTTAATGATAAAAGACTCATTTTATTTTAAACAAATTATATCGAGTGAGCTATCTCTTTCGTAAAATACTAAAAATACATTAATTGATCAAAAGTAAAAGAAAAAATATATAGTTTAATTTGTAATCAATTTTTAAAAGGAAAAAGAAAAAGAAAAAAAAGGAAAATTATGTGGACGTATGGCATATCGGTGTTACATTCATTTTTTTGTATTCAGTATAATAATTGTATATGATGTGTTAATAAGCATGTACTAAGTCTTTACTTATTCCATGTAACAAAATATTAGAATAATTTTCAGTTCGAATTTTTCTTTTTAAGTTACTATAAAAAATGTGTATTATGTGCGTGGGATCTTTGTCGTTGTAGGCTGTTTAGATCTGTGGCAAAGAAGGTAATCCTTCTATGATCCATGGGTGTATTATTTTAGTAATTTAATTTGATAAGATTGCGTTGGAGTGTGACTTGATGGAGTATATAATTATTTATTTTTAACGCGAAATATTATATATATTTATATTAGATGGGCCATGGGCTTGGATGCGTGAATTGAATCTTCTATTGTTGACACGTAAAGGGCCCAGGTCCAATTGGAGGTGGTCAGTTAAGGCTGCGACCTAGTGGTACTGTTTTCTGCAAATTTGTGATAAATAATTATCATTAATAAAAATGGTCCTGCCTAGGATCTTTTTTAACATTTTATATAAAGATTATTATAATAAACATATGATCGTCTCTATTCTCTTGATGATTATAAAAGATATAACTTTTTACCCTTGGATTATTCGACCGTAACCTATGTTGTTCCTTTTATTGAATGAGATAATAAAAATAGAAACCGTGAATTTTCACTATATATCAATCGAGTAACTCTCTGTGTACATTTACAATTGATCTCGAATATTTTGAATATAAATCGATCTATTTAATGAAAAGAAAACAAAACTACTAAAATTAAAATAGAGATAAGTTACTCGAATTTAAATCAAAACCCCTCATTAATTAACATGTAGTATATTTTTCTAACACATGTATGTGGTAGTAATTAACACCTTCATTCTCGAACTTCTTAGCATTAAACTCAATAAAAGTATTTTTTAGATTTTTATGTGCATTTTAATTATTATTTATCTCAATAAAGAAAAAAAAAAAGAAAAATGATCGAATTCTTTTCAATACATTTTTTTTTATAAAAAAATTGTTTATATTATTAATTATCGTTTCAATAATAGAGATCGAAGACTTGCATCATAAACATGACATATACTAACCAGTTAAATTAGAACCTCATTTGCTCACTACAAAAATTAAGAAACTAATGAAAAAATTACTTTTAACAAAAACAAAAGAAGAAAAGAAAAAATGACTAAAAAATTATATTGCCTTAGTATATTCTACCATATTTATTACATTTTCTGTCCAAATTTAATATTTTACACTTATTTATTACTGTTATATTTGATTTTTTTTTATGTATAGGAAAAAAAATTCTTATTCCAGAATCGCAGACACAGGTGAGAAGTGTTGTCCAATGTAGTACTAAGTTACTAACTACTACGAGTAGTAAGTACTAACAAGAGAAAAGTCAGCACAGCACAATAACATAAACTGACCAGAAACGGTCATTTTACTCGTTCTTCCGATCATAAAAATCCATTCCGTTTGCCCAACGAAACACCGCATTCCTCTCTCCGCCGAACAACCACCAATGTCCACCGCTATATCCTCACCGTCGACCGACTCCACGTGGGATTCCATGCTCCCGGGCCCACCCTCCCGCAACAACTTCGGCTCCCTTGACATTTCCCCTTCCGGTCTCCTCGCTTTCCCTTCCGGATCTTCCATCTCCATCGTCGATTCCCGCTCCCTCCAGCTCATCTCCACCGTCCCTCTCCCTCCCCCTCCCCCTTCATCTTCCTCCTCCTCCTCCTCCCTTCCCCTCTCCCCCTTCATCACTGCCGTCCGCTGGACCCCTCTCCCTCTCCACCGCGACCTCCTCTCCACCGAACCTTCGTCCTCCCACCTCCTCCTCGCCGTTGCAGACCGCCACGGCCGCATCGCTCTCCTCGATTTCCGCCTCAAATCAGTCATCCTCTGGCTCGAACCGGACCCTACCCCAAAATGTGGCGTCCAAGACATCTCCTGGATCCTCTCCCGCACCGATTCCTACGTTCTCGCTGCCATCTCAGGTCCTTCTACACTTTCCCTCTACTCCACCTCCGCCGCCGTCGCCTCCTCTTCCGCTCGGTGCTTCTTCAAATACGACGCGTCTCCTGAGCTCCTCTCGTGTATCCGTCGCGATCCATTTGATTCCCGCCATTTCTGCGTGATAGGATTCAAAGGTTTTCTATTATCCGTTAAATTACTTGGAGAAACAGAAACCGAAGTCGCTTTGAAAGAATACCACATTCCTACTGATTCAAGTGAATTGGAGAGGCTAGAGAGGGATGCGGCAAACAATGGCACTATTTCTTCTTCCTCATCGCCAGCATCAGCGACTTTTCCTCGATATAGTGTGAAACTAGCGTTTTCACCGCAGTGGAAGCACATTGTGTTTGTGACATTTCCAAGGGAGCTGGTGGTGTATGATTTGAAGTACGAGACTGCCCTTTACAGTGCAGCATTACCAAGAGGATGCGGAAAGTTTCTAGACGTGTTCCCCGATCCAGAGCATGAGTTGCTGTATTGTGCTCATGTTGATGGGAGGGTCAGCATTTGGAGACGAAAAGAGTATGTGCTATTGCTACATCAAATCTTACTCTGTGTCTATCTATGTGAATGTTTTTGCTACTTAATTTAGTGTGATAGGGTACATAGATATGACTTTTCTTTTCTTTTCTACTCTGTTGAGCGGTCTTAGTTGGTGAATTATTAAGTGTCATATAGTTATAAATGATTTTAATAGAGTGTCCTATAGTTATAAATGATTTTAATAGAGTGAAAGCACTCGATGTTTACACTCCAATTAGATAGATTTGCATCTGGGTTTGGAATATACTTACAAGATAAGAAATGATGTATCACGAAAGGTGGTAAGCGAGCAGTTCACAATTTTCAATACTAGAGAATATATATTATTTGAAAAGGTCACAAGGTGGCAGTTCACATTTTAGGATGCAGTAGGGTGCTCTAGACAGTTTTTATTTTTACCAAACTCATGAAACCAGGTTCATGCGAATAGACTAGTTGAGGATCAGACTCCAGTTTGGTGCATGCCAAGAAGGACAAATTAATTCAGAGGTGATGTGAATATTTTTGAAGTATTGATGGGAGGCTGGCTTGATTGCTATGGTCTAGTAAGTTAGTTTGTTGCTTTGGATAGGACTAGCCCAGGCAATGCCCTAGCTTGGATTCTGATTGGCAAATTGAAATTTAAAGATCATTAGTTTAAGGTTAAAGCATGGCTGAATTGTTAAAAGCCAAGCTAGTGAATTGAGTTGGTTTGAACCATACCAATTTAGCACCGGAAGTTTCAACTGTTTTTCCATATGCTTGTTTTGACAGTTTGCTGAATTACCTGTCACATTTGTATTTAGTGCATCATCTTTTATTCTTCTAATCCTGGCCTTAAGGGAATGTACTTATTTTCAAATATTCCCAGAGGAGAACAGGCACATGCAATGTGTGCTATGGAAGAGTTGATGCCGTCAATTGGCACATCAGTCCCTGCTCCTTCAGTTCTAGCCGCTGTAATTTGCCAATCTGAGTCTACCATCCAAAATGTTGCTAAACTGTTTTGTGATGCACCGAATAGTCCTTCAGCTGTGGATTTTGACAATCCTTTTGATTTCTGTGATGAAACTCTTCTTATTTCTAAGACTCACATGGTCTCCATTTCTGATGATGGAAAAGTATGGAAATGGCTCTTGACTGCTGAAGGGACTGGTGACACTCAAAAGGAGACTAGAGGGTTGGGTGCGATTTCTGATTCCCTCGAAGTACTCTCTCTAGGAGCCAATGCCAGAAATGTAGCTTCTACTGATGGACTTGACCTTAGAGAAGGAAAGCGACAAGGGTATGTGGCAGGCAGTAGAAAACGACCTTCTATTCTCAATGAGGCAAATGTATCATTTAAGGTGAATAATCATTTCTCTTCATTTTGATTTTGTTACTTGAGAGTAAATCGTTGCTAAAAACAAACATAAATTATGCTTCTGAAGATACATCTATGGTTTCATTTTTTTTTCTTTTTGTTCTATATCAAGACTCAAGAGTCTCACTTTCGTGTGAGGTGATATCTTGGTTAATAATGTTTGTCTTCATTTCTCTCCAAATTTGGGTCAACCCATGTTTACTTATTCTCAAAATCATTGATGCAGATCAGCTTAGTTGGGCAGCTACAACTGCTTTCTTCAACAGTAACTATGCTGGCTGTACCCTCTCCTTCCTTAATTGCTACTTTGGCCCGTCAGTTTCAGCTTAACTATTATTTTATTTAATTCTTGTGCTAACCATTCATAAGTTAAGGTGGTAGTGATGTGAATATAAGGTGATGATATGATATGTAGGTGGGGGAAATTATCCTGCTGTAGCCGTTCCCCTGGTTGCTTTGGGAACTCAAAGTGGAACAGTTGACATCATCGATGTTTCTGCTAATGCTGTTGCGGCTAGTTTTTCAGTTCATAATGGAATTGTCAGGGGATTACGGTGGCTTGGAAATTCTAGACTCGTTTCCTTCTCTTACAGTCAGGTAAATAAAGATCCAATTGCAAGTCATCGTTCATATAAACATCATAATTTCCACTTCTTGATAATTAATTTATTTTTTCTCCTCTTGGTTTACCCTTTCTCCGGATTCAGGTGAATGAAAAAACCGGTGGTTACATTAATAGGCTTGTTGTGACCTGTATTAGAAGTGGCCTTAACAAACCATTTCGGGTTTTACAAAAGCCAGAGCGGGCACCTATCAGGGCTTTGAGGACTTCATCATCCGGAAGGTTGATCAGAAGCCTGTTTTTTCCATTTAAATAGTTGGCTGTCATATATACTTGAAGGCTTGATTTTAATTGATTTCAGGATGTTCCTTCACACGGTTTTGCTTTCATTTGTAGTAGCTCAGGTTCATGTTTTATGATTTCAGGTATCTTCTTATTTTGTTTCGTGATGCACCTGTGGAGGTTTGGGCAATGACAAAAAGTCCAGTCATGGTTTGTTGTCCGATACCCTTCTCTTTTTCATGCACAAATTGTTAGATATCCTGTCATCACGTCAGATATATTATCAGTGATCTTAATTGTTGTGTATGCATGGACTACTAGGGAAAGCGACTGTTTTACCATTTCCCAAGGAAATATGGTATTACTGTGATCTTAATTGTTGTGTATGCAACAGGTCACAAAATTGCTTTGTTGTAGTTAAGTGATTTATTCTTTACATGTTCTCAAATTCAACAACATTTTGGTTCCTTGGAGTAATTTTATACAATTTTTCTTATCGCTTGAATATTTCCCTTTTCATGTGCATAATTTTGCCTTTTCTTTGTCCTGGCGATTCCAAGTGATGAAGCCGCTTCATGTACATCTATCCTCCCTGAATTCACATCTAACATACCTTCTTGTACATTTGTATTGAATGGTCATATGTTTGCTTTCTTCCGTTATACATTTTGGTACACAAAGAAACTTAGGTAAAGAAAAGCTAGTTAGCTAACAATATGACTGGATCTGTAGATATAGTCATCGGATTGTCATGCATTTACATGTTTCTATTATTATTATTTACTTCCAGGTTTTTATACAGTTATTTATTTGTTTTGTAGTCATAAGTTTTGATTTTGTTTCATGTTGCTAAGACCTATTCTGTAAGATGAATTTTCAGTTCATCTTTATTTTTTGCTTGATGACTTTAGTTGTTATTATTCTTTCGGTCTTCATGTAGCTTAGATCATTAGCTCTTCCATTCACGGTCTTGGAATGGACTCTTCCTACGGTTCCAAGGCCAGTTCAAAATGGTCCTCCTCGGCAGGTTTCATCGAAGGACCAGGGACCTGAGCTACCAAATGAAACATCTACCACAAAGACATCATCAGAATCCTGTAAGCATTTTTTTAATGATAAACTGAAGTGTTATATAGATTGGCTACAGCTGTGATGTGTTTCTCTTTGAATGTTCAAAATCTTCTTCACATGAAAGTAACTACTTTGTGCAGCATCAGTGAGCTCAGATGCATCTGATGATTCTTCAGAAAGTTTTGCATTTGCACTAGTAAATGGTGCACTTGGAGTTTTTGAAGTTCATGGGCGGAGGATCCGAGACTTCAGGTATGGGTATTCAACATAGATTGTTGCATGGAGGAATCTGTATTTTCTCTTGCATCTTGCACTAGAGTTGTTGACTACGTGTTTGACATTAGCAAGCCTTTCGATGGAGGTTTCAGGTTTAAGGCCTCAGAGCAACCACTTTGTGCTAAAGGAACAAACAAATACATTAAATTTGCTTCTACAGTTCTGCTTTAGTCACCTATGTTTTTTCACCTATTTCTTGTAATTCTACTTTTCTTCTTTCATGTGAAGGGGTTGAGGGTCTTGAGTTGTTATGCAGAGCATGATGTTTAATTGCATCTTCAGCTATATCTGCAAAACTTATTGTGCAACAATGGCTTAGTCAAGAATTTCGTAGGTTAATGGGATGGATAAAGCAATTCCTAGAGATTTTTCAGTGTCATGCCATGCTCTAGAAGAGGCAAAAGGCTTAAAATTGTAATTTACTAATCTAAGACAGTTGCATATTCGAATTCAGGATCCAGTTACTTTTTATAGTGGTACCCCCTTGCACCATTAAGACATTTTTTCTTTGTTGTTTCTGTGCGAAAAAAAAGATGTTTTTTACACTATGACTATGATGGTTGGAAGTCACCATGACTTCTTATTCCTATTGATAGATGTAGACTATGATGTTTTCATTTTTGTCATTACTGTGGTCTTTTGTTCTTCCACAAAAAAGAGAGAAAATAACAGTGGTTTTGTCTTGTCTGTAGACCAAAGTGGCCTTCATCTTCATTTGTTTCATCTGATGGATTGATTACTGCCATGGCATACCGTCTACCTCATGTTGTATGTCTCATACTTATTCATTGTAGTGTATTTTATTGGTCATGTAGATCTGAGAGTTTATTCTTCAAATTTCCATTTTGAGAGGCTGTGATGTTACTACTTCTCAGGTTATGGGAGACAGGTCAGGGAACATTCGGTGGTGGGATGTTACAACTGGACATTCTTCATCATTTAACACTTATAGAGAGGGAATCCGGAGAATCAAATTTTCACCTGTTGTTCCGGGAGATCGTAGCCGAGGGCTTGTTGCTGTGCTTTTTTATGACAATACCTTTTCTGTATTTGATCTTGTAAGCATGGAGAATGGCAAGTATATTCTTTTTTAAAGCATCGTGTTCATTCATGTTGACATACTACACATGTACGCGTGCTTTGTTTTGTGGCCGGCAGTCTGAAATATCTTTGATGTGATGAAAACTTTTAGGAACTTTGTTCCTATGGTCTATTGTAGTACTAGGTGATTCTTCCTTGCGTGAAATGTTCATATAAATGAAAGTCCTCCAGCATTAACCAAGCAAGCTGCAAAATGCAGCTCATCTGCCACGCCTGTTGATTATAGAAGATCTAGCACAGCTGCTGACTTTTTTCCGGTTATTAGAAGCATGCTTTTGGAAAAAGTGATTCAAAGCTGCTCTTTTTTCTTCTTTTATCTGCCAATGAGTTCTTTTCTTTCATTGGATGCTAACCTTTTTCTTTATAATTTATTTACATATCAATGAATACTTGTATCCCTCTAAATATTGGTTCTCCCTTTGCAGGACTTGCCTGACCCGTTAGCCAATTCCCTATTACAGCCTCAATTTCCGGGAACCCTTGTATTGGAACTTGATTGGTTGCCTGTCCGAACTAATAAAAATGATCCATTGGTATTGTGCATTGCTGGAGCAGATAGTACTTTCCGCCTTGTTGAGGTTAACATGTATGTGCTACTTGACTTGCACTGTCTAACTTATACTTTTACACTTTCCTTGTATGGGGATGTATAGTGAACTATTACAAATTTTCATCCAAGCATTCTTGACAGAAGCTGGTTGGGGTTTTCTTACTATTGGTGCCTGGGGTATAACGGCCACCTAAATTCTGGTCACATGTCTTCCTATTTAATCGCCTTGTCACTTGGGTTCTTGTGCTTGGATCACAACCATTCCCTGTAATGTTTGTGACATGTGTTCCCAACTTCCCATGATTAGTGGGCTAACTTTCTAGTGTTTTGGTATTCTCGTATAAATTTTAGATGGAGAATTCATTTTGGACGCCGGCATTTTCTGTGGTTTCATATAATTGTCTATTTGTGCAGCAAGGACAAAAAGCTTAGCCATGGGATGCAGCCCCGAGCTCTTAAAGAAAGATTCCGGCCAATGCCTATATGCTCTCCCATTTTGCTTCCTACACCACATGCCCTAGTAAGTATCATCCTGCATCTCCTCTTTCCATACCTTCTAAGCCCACCAAAGTAAATGTTACACATGCCTCATTTCTGTGCTAAATGTACCAGTGTCAATTTTTTCTGCCACTTGCAACTCTACCCATCCTGTTTAAAAAAAGTCTATAGCTGGTTTTCAGTTCCATTCAGGTCGTTATCTGTTTCAAAATTGGTGTATAGTCTAGTCAAGTGTAGACCCCTCAACTTGTTGTAGAACAGTGAAGACACGTTTAACTTGGACAAAGTTTATATTGTTTCGTGAAGAATCATAGTTTGAGGACTATTGTAATGGTTAATGTGAATGTGTTATTCTGACAATTTATTACAGTATTAGGTTGGACTTTTGATTAAAACAAAAGTATTTTACCCAGAAAGAACAATTATTGCATAATAAGTTGAGTGGGATCTGGGTAGGCTTGTGCACCCTACCAATTTCATGGATTGAGTCTGGGCTTAGGGTCTTGGCCCCATTGACTGAAAGGATCAGATATGTAAACCCATCGATTTGATAGGTCTCAGTAGACCTTACTCGGAGTCAGGACTTGTCTTCTGACCTGTTTTAACACCCCTAGCTAAATTGCTTTTGGTATTCTTTGTATACTTATGAGTTAAACATCCAGGGAAGGACTTCCTTGAAGTAAATGGAGGATTAAAAAAAAGAAAAAGAAAAGAAAACTCCTGTCGTTGTATACTGATGAGTGCAACATGTGTGTGAAACTTGAGCATGATTTCCCCCTTTTTAAAAGAGAACGACTAATAACTTTCGCAATACACCTTTTACACTGTATTCTACTTAAAATATTAGGGGTGCTGAGTGTCATTTTCTTTTCAATTGAATTGAAGAGGTTTGCAGAAGTGACTTGAAAAAGGCATTTTCTGTTCCCTCAAAGGGTTAGGTAAAGTTTTCAAAAACAATTTCTTTCTCTAGTGAACCATTATTTGCTGTTGATTTTTTGCCACAGGCTTTGCGGATGATCTTACAGCTAGGAGTTAAGCCCTCTTGGTTTAACACTTGCAGTACAACTATTGACAAGAGGCCTCACTCAATCCCTGGAACTGCTTCATTTAAAGCAGATCTTCGTAGTTACATTATTGATTTACCACCTGTTGGTGATACTGTGGTACCAGAAATGCTCCTTAAAGTGTTAGAGCCTTATCGAAAAGCAGGTGAGCTTTCTGTCATAGGATGTTCAATATGAACTTTCGATCAACTTTGTACAATGCTCTGGACTTACGCATTTTCTCCATTTCCATTGCTCAAGGCTGCATATTTGATGATGAAATGGCAAGATTATATGCTACCATAGTAAATAAAGGTTGTTCGGCAAGGTTTGCCTTTGCAGCTGCAATATTTGGTGAAATATCAGAAGCACTTTTCTGGTTGCAGTTGCCTCGTGCTCTTAAACACTTGATGGATAAGCTAGGAAAGAAGCCTCAACAGAGAACTCCTGTACCAGCGCCAACTCCAGAGCTTGATGATACAGCTGTCCTGAGTCGAATTGCATCCAAGGGGACGTCAGTTACTGGTAGTGAGAAGAGGGATTCTTGGGTAAGTTACTACCTCTCTCTTCTGGTCTTCATTCTTATTGGACACAGAAGTTGTTTGCGGTTAATCATTTTCGATACTTGAAGAGTTGAATGCTTTATTCTCTGGTTTAACTTTTGATTCTCTATAACAGTGTCAAGGTCAGCTTAGATCAATGGCTTTCCAACAAAAAGAGTTATGGGAGATTGCTAGTGAGCGCATCCCCTGGCATGAGAAGTTGGAGGGAGAAGAGGCCATCCAGAACCGCATACATGAGTGAGTTCTTTATTTGCTGGCATGTTGTATGTATTGTGTGTCATCTCTAGTAGCTAATGCTTGAGAGCATAAAAGTAGCTCAGGACAAATTTTCCAGCTCAAATGGCATAAATTAAATTTCTCAAGTGAAATGCTGTGAATAGGTCAGCTAATTACTCTTTGGCCATAAGCTTTTTTGGTTGTTATTCGTAATGGTATGATACAAGAGGAGAGTGTTTACACTGTTTAAGGTTAGTTAATTCCAAAAATCAACTTATAACCTAGAATGGTCAGTCTGACATGTAGTGATGGAAGCTGTCCGGCCATGGGATAATATAGTTATAAACTTCTGAAAATGTGTTTGGTTAAATATAACGCTGTTCTGAATGAGTTAAAGCGCCGAAGAAGTTACTTGGTAATCTCCACGGGATTGTCTTTGAAGAGGTTTTTTCTTACACTCCCCATAAGTGTTTGAAAATCGTGTGGTGGTGTAGAAGTATCTTGCAGTTGGTGTTTCGAAATTGCTTTTACGAAGGGTTTGCAATGTAGCAATTCCATAAATCAGTGAAAAGTAAATTACTGTAATTTCTTTCTGCAACGCAGGAAATGCAAAAATGGTTGTTAAGTAGGGGACATGGTGTCCTTTACTTATTGCATTCTGCTGATCCTATCATGCACGTTTATTATTATTTTTTCATCTCTCATATGTGGTGCTTTATTCCTGCAATGGATATGCCACTAGCGTTGGCTTATAGATGTACTCAACTTATAAACTTGATATACACAGGCTTGTATTGGTTGGGAACTTAGAAGTGGCGGTTAGTTTGTTGCTTTCCACTTCTCCAGAAAGCTCTTATTTCTATGTCAATGCTCTACGTGCAGTGGCTCTTTCTTCTGCTGTTTCAAGGTCTCTTCATGAGCTTGCAGTTAAGGTAAGCAATAATCTGGAACTTCCCATCTTTCGACATCGATCAACTCAGATACTGTGATTGGTAAAAAAAAAGAATCACCTTCAATTGTGTTTTGGCTACTCTTATAGTCTTGCTATCTCATGATAATCAGGTAGTTGCAGCCAACATGGTCAGGACAGATAGATCACTGTCTGGCACTCATCTTATCTGCGCTGTTGGAAGACATCAGGAAGCTTGTTCTCAGGTAAGATTTATATCACCACTTTTTCTCTTCACGATTGACATTAGATCAAATCAATAAGCTTAACTCTTGCTGCACTTAATGTATACACATGATTGTACAGCTACAAGACGCTGGATGCTGGACTGATGCTGCAACTTTAGCTGCTACGCATTTAAGGGGATCAGACTATGCTAGGTTCTTATTCTTTTCTTTTTCATAACCTTTTAAAAGTTTGTGGCTGGGATTGCAGAATTCTAGCATCTTTTATCTCTCGTTTCTTTTTCTTGCTTTGTAAACTAAGAAAGCTCTTCTAGTCGTAGAAATGGACTTGTCGATTTTTTATTTATTTATTTAATTCATTTCGAGTCTCGACTTCTCAATTTGGTAGGTTTGTGTTTTTTTTAGGGTGTTACTAAGGTGGGCTGGCCATATCCTTCACGTTGAACACAATATTTGGAGGTATTAACTATTTCCATTTCCAGGTTTGCTATCTATAAATATATTAATGTCTCTTATGAAGCTTTGCTATGGCGCAATGCAGGGCCCTTATTCTGTATGTTGCAGCCGGTGCTCTGCCGGAGGCCCTAGCCGCACTCCGTGAGGCACAACAACCTGATACAGCTGCCATGTTCATACTTGCTTGTCGTGAAATCCATGCAGAATTTGTTTCTAATTCTGGAATTTCAGATGATGAATCAGATTCGGAGTCTTCAAGGACAACTGTAGTCGATTTACCTGGGTTAAATCCAGAGAATGAAGATGTTATTGCTGTTGGCGAATATTATGGCCAGTACCAAAGAAAACTAGTGCATCTGTGCATGGACTCACAGCCATTTACAGACTAATCGGTTGAGGATGCTGGCAAATCTCGGTATATTATGGGTCTCTCAGAGAGCATGTGAACGGTGCTCATTGCTGGTCGGGGAACCCTTTCTAGGTTTGGTCACTGCTACATTCAACTGTGAAAATGGTAACTGATATCGAACCGTAATCTGATGCCTTGCTACATTATCAAGTGGAGGGAGGTATACCAGTCCATGAAAATGAAAGTTCATTTATCGCTGACTGAAACTTGACACCAGCAAAAAATGTTTGTTGTAGAGAAATGTTCCGAAGGTGATTTGTGTTGTAAGTTAGGTCATAAATTCTCAGTAGATGGTTACATATATAGTGATGTCTATTTGCTCATTCTGGCATTAATAAAAGTCTGATTTTCATATATTTAAAAAAATAATACACTTTATGTAATTTGAATATTAATAACTAGTATTACAGTATGATTTATTATAAAGATTTTTTAAGGAGATTTGGAGGTTTGTGGAATTTAAAATAAAGAGATTTCTCGTCTATTTCAGATTAATTGGAATTAACACAAATCAACGAAAGAATTGAGATTTTATTTATGACATATGACATAGATAATAGATATCCAAATATATGAATACGAAGATGAGATCCGATAGTATGTCTATTATTAGGAGAATGCTAGACCGGTCTCCCAAACTGGGGAATGACGTCATTCCCAATTTATATAACTGCCATTGTTTTTATTCCTTCTCCCTTCCTTCGTGAAATCATTTCCATTTCTGATGGTTAGGTTTAGAAATT
>NBIL01140575.1:0-19319 GCA_002752925.1 Viola pubescens var. scabriuscula
ATTAGAAGTGGGTAGAAGCTAGAAAAAGACTACAAAGGAAGAAAAAAAACAAGTTGATGTAAGCCGAGAGGATTAATTAATCCTTCCAAGATGAAACTCAGCCACAGGCTTGGCAAAGAGTAGCAAACCCAATATGAACCAGTTGCAGCAATATTTGGGGCTCCTGGAGTCGACATCTCAGGATCAGCAGAGTTGCTGATCTTCCATAATAATGTCCGGCTCGTTACCATTAAATTGTTGGCTGTCCTGTGGGTTATGCGACAGAACTTGTCCTACTCATTATCAAGTTTCTGTCCAAGGTAGCCTAGTTTAAACAATTGTGTATGCCCCACGTATGTGGCCCCAACGTCGGTCGAGAACCAATATGGAAAATTAGTTACTCATGAAAATCCTCGTAGGGCAAAGAATCGCTAGAAGAGTCACTTTCAAATGCAGTGGTTTCCCTTGAAGACATTGGAAGCGATTCTAGTTGTTCTGATGAAATACCTGCATGCAGCATGGAAGAATGAGTCTCAGGGTACATGATAGTTCAATCAAATTTAGCAAAAAATTAAAAATTTGACAAACCCTTCGGTCCTCTTGAGCGGAATTTCTTAGTGTGCCGTCTGATGAGCTTCTTAGCTTTTGTTATGGTGAGCTGCCTCGCAAACGGAGAAAACTCTGCATCACTTTCACTCCAGTCTCCTTGGAAATCATTCTCTGCCTCACCCCTCATTGTCCGAAGTACAAATGCCTTAGCCTTGCGCCGCTGTGTATTGAACAGTCCCCTTACGGACGTTACAAAACCATCACCTGCTCCATCACTTGGACGTTTTAACCAGTTTGGATATTGATCAGCCTTCACTGCCTGACCTCCATCATTGTCACTAAAATTGAGGTCAATGTCAGGGACACCAGATTCGTTAGAGTCTCGCTGACTATGTCCCTTGTCTTTAAATTTCTTACCCTACAAAATCAAGGGATAACAATTCAAAACAGCAAAATAGCAGAAAAGCAAACAACATATTGGCACCAAAAATGAGCTCCAATTTAAAATAAAGACTTTTGGACAACTAGGACTTATAGGTAACAGTGCTTTCTTACCTGCATTCCAGTAACAGACTTTAGGGTCCCCCATACAACGTGCTTTTTAACTCTTGAGAACAGTTTCCTCCATGTCCCAGTGAATTCAACCCGGTGAAATGTGTCCATCAGCAGCTTAAGTTCATGCAGGTTAAATCTTGAGCTTTCATAAGTAAGCTGCAACTCGACCTACACCAGAATAATTCAAAACATTTTACTACACAGATCACTGCCACAGAAGATAATGTACGATCCTTAACAAAGAAGTGACCAACCTGACTAATCTTAATATTTTGAAACTCCATCACCTTCCGAGGCCGAGATCTTTTCTCATCCAATGATTTTCCAACCTTTTTTTCCTCATGTGATGATCGACCAGACTTTACTGATTTGGACTCTTTTGATTTAATTTTAGAGGATTCATCTGGTTGCTCCATTGAACTAAATGGATCACTTTTTGAAGAAGAAACGCTAGATGAGTGAGCATTTAGGACAAGTTCAGCAGCAATAGATTCTGCAACATTCTCCTCCCATGTTCTGTCAAAAGAAGATGTTCTTCTTAACTGTGAACCAGAACTGCCAACCTGTTTGGATTGAGACTCAGCCTCTTTTGTTGTATGACTACATGATGGAGGTGCTTCTTGGCTTAATAACCCTTTCTTAACACGTCGAGCACCAATAGTTGTCGAAATCTTCCAAACTTCCTGCATTTCACATAGCAAAACACAGACATTGGCATGGCAATTAAAGCACCCTTTCTTTCTTAATAAAAGCATTCAAGTTTCCAACTGACCTGCCGCCTTTGTGAATCTTGTTCCTCCTCTGGGAAGAAATATTCCCACATCATTCTGTACATTGTCTCTGTCAAATAAATCTTGAGAGGATAAATCTCAACCTGCAGGGAAAATAAAAAGCTCTATAAGCAAACATAAAACTTCATTCTTTTTAAACTAACATTTTTCTTAAAAAAAAAACGAAGAAAAATGAAAGGAAGGGTCAAACTAGAGGCATCCAGAAAAAAGAATCTCTTTACTTCCAATGGAAACATTTAGGTAGGAGGGAATAACTTATGATCATCCAACAAAGAAGGTAATGACCATCAGAGTAGAAATGTACACTATCCATATACGTATTGACACGACACAACCACATGTCGTTGATGTATAATATGGTAAAGTGAACCATTTGAACCAACATAAAGACGAGACAATGAACAAGCCTTTAACCTTTGGCCTTTACCAGTCAAACGTACAGCAATTAAAGTAACGATCACATATTTGACAGATAAAATCATTATTTGGCTGTGGAACATCTCCAGTTTGCTGTATATTCATTGTTCCCAGGCATGTCAATGGGGCATGCTGAAGGATTAAACTACCTTTCTGTCATAAGCTGGACATAACTAGAATGGACTTGGCATTGGCAAGTTTAACAAAATACCCATTGAAAGGTGATTAAGCCTCTTTTTTCATGTAACTACCATCACTCTTCTTCCACAAGCTTTTTCATTCAGTGCCCTAATCCTCAAATTAGGACTATTAGGTTACTATAAACCAAGTTTCCGTAACTGATGAAGCAGCTGCTAAACTTACTTTGCTTCTCATCCATATAACTGTTAAATCTTTTAGTGGAACAACAGGGCTGCTGGATACATAGTCCTCACTCTTAGCCACATGCTTTCAAATTGAATAGACCTTATCGAGAATTTCATTCCAGTACCATGCATCTTGTTTCTCTCAAAACAATTTTCAAGTAAGTCTACTCTTCGAGACAAATTGACATAGCAGTTAATGACTCATCCCATATTATGACACATTCTGATATCTCCCAAACAATTTTCACGTAAGTCTACTCAGCAGTTAATGACTCATCCCGTATTATGATACATTCTGATGAATGTTATGAAAAAAAAAAAATGACTCAATTGAGGAAAATAACAGCTTCAAGAAAAATACGAAATAAGTCATCCATTTTCGATTTGCATGCTTCTTACTCAATCAACCTGCTCTTGAACAAATCCTCAAAGAGACAAGAAGCCAATACTAATAGATGGCTTAGTCTATACTGCATGTTGGTTTTGAGAATGATCACCTGGAAAATTAAAATAGAAAAGAAAAGAGATAAATTACCTGGAAAAGCTCAATCCTAGAATTTCCATCCTTTGGAGCTCCTTGCTTTGCATCTACACGGAGCATCACTTTCCTGCATTCAAAATAGTAATTACAGTTTGAAGAGTATTACATAAACCAAAAGTGCTGGATGAATACTAGTAGTAAAGTAGCATATGAATTTCATAAATACATGCTAGAAAACTATATTCCATCCTGTCAAATGCATGCAGAGAAAATGAGGTAGAGAAAGAGAGCCTCATTATTAGAGTATTCAAATCACAAGCTTAAGCTTAGTTTACCGTCCAAGCAAAACAAAATAAACAGGGTCTTTCATTCTGTTCACCCACAAAGATCAGGCACAGATACTGCCACAGAGATCCAAGTTAATAGGTGGAGAAACATGTACCTTTTAAATCATTACCACTCCACTTAACAGGGGCTATGTGGTTATAGTAATGATCAAAGAATCTAGCAGACTTGTACATTACTCATGACTAGAGAACCTTTGCATTACTTTGAGTATGTGGAAAAAGGGAAATTACATAAGAATTTAACAAATAAGAACCAGGAAGCATAAATCTATTGTTGTCAACGAAAAGAAAGGTAACAATACAACTTTTTAAAAGGCTAGTTAAAAAAACTGAAGAGTACAAGTAAATGCATGAAACAGTCAAGAATGAGTGCATACTTTCCCCAATCAGGAGGAGGATTCCATGGTGACAACACCATATCAGACTTTGCATTAGGCAGGCAGTTTCTAACAACAAAATACTTTGTTGTAAACAGAGCAACACCAACATCCTTGTAATCCCGGTCAAAATCAAAGATCTGGGGACAAAGAGAAGGAGCACAAAAGTGAAAAACATGCCATACAAATGTCACCAAACTATTCTTTGGACCATAATTTCAGTTAGGTTGGTGATTGACCAGCTTTAAACAAGTTTGTTATGGACAGAAACTTAGTTACTATCCATGCAGAGAAATGGTTTCAAGTTGCTAGGATATGGTCTCACACCTCGTTTGTCGATATACAGAAAACAAAATTGAGCCACTGTTTTGAGATCTTGAGAGACTCACCATGTCATTTATTTCAGCTTCAGCAAAAGATTTACCATCTAGAAGCATGCTCCAAACAACTTTGTTCATTTGCAATGATATACGCATTGCACATGATGGGCTTTTGTTCTTTTCCTTTTCCATTAATCTTAGCTGGGCGGCTTTCTGCAGCGCTGTCCTCAATGATACAGATGCAGCCTTCCTAGACTTTTTGGCAATCACAAGCTCCCTCTTTAGTCCTTGCACCTGAAAAGGTGAACTTGTTCTGGTTACAACCCATAAGACTGAAGATATGATCAGAGACAAATATTGAATTACAATATTAGACTGCACTGAAAGTACAGCCAGGAGAGGATGAGGAAGACAGAATGGTAATAGAAGCAAGGCATCTTTCAGGTCCTATATTCTCACTCATCATGAACAAATGCTACAATAGCATTACATTCAGGAACAAATATTTTAGTTCTAAATTTTTTCAGCTTAACAACTTCAAATATTAAATTCCTCTTGTACATCCACTTCACTACCAAACAAATTTATCAGTATGTATTCATGCTAGCGCCAAAAAGACATCAATCCACCAGAAAATTAGAAAGTTGTACTCCCACTGAAAGTTTGGATCAAATATCCCAGGAAGGAGAACTGCTATAGAATACACCATTTTAATACATGCTGAGAATATTAGACTGGTCTTCACATGATAATCTTATGTCGATTCCCCATCCCATAAAACATGTATCTGGAGAGCAAATTAAATTTGAGAACATTGAAACTACGAGTTGTTACACATGTAACTTTGAGAAAAAAGTGACGATCCCAAGGAGACGTTGTGAACATAAAGGAGGGCAGTCATGCTACAAGCACAGCAGAATAATTTTTTTGGACATTTTTGTGGAATATAAAAATCATTCCAGCTAGCTACCTTTCACGGACTGACAATTAAAATATTGGAAACAAATTTAATGAGAATCATAGCCCAAAGCTGGGGAAGCAAAAATCTCTTTTGTATAAAAAGACACAATCCATCCAAGCATAATACCATTTTGAAGTACTCACCAAAGTGGATCTTCCACCACTGATCATCCACAAGTCAGTTTCTTTTCTTGACTGAGAGTCTCCAGATGTGTCACAGTGAAGAGACAGTCTCCTCATATCATGAAGAAGCAACTTCACCTCCCGATCCTTGTGTTCAAGATCGATTTTTGCAAGTTCTACCTCTTCAACACCATCAGGAACCACCTCATCAGCCTCCTCCTCCACATCATCATCTTCAGCAGGAAATGACAGACTACTTTTTCTAGGCCTGAGACACACGTCACAGAAATTAATCTGGAGAACGAATAAATATTTCCATTTACTGTCAGATTAACTTGATACCTGCTTATGACTTCTGTACCTTAGACCAAATTCTAATTGCATCAGGTGCATGAATATACAAGTTTAAGAACCAGATGTTGTTATTAACGTGTAGATCAATTCTTTTGTTAGGGAAAAAGCATTAAATGGATATCTAAGAAACAAATCGCAAAAAATACCTAGATATGTCATTAATAGGAGAGTAGAAGTCTCTAATATAATGAAATTTAATTCACAAGGCCATTAACAAATAAGGAGACCTGTCTCTGGTCTAAAATGTAAAACTCACAACTAGAAAGTATAAGCTACCACTTATCCTCTTATTTCTCAAAATCCAACAGAAACAAATGGCAAAAATAATTATACTTTAAGGACAAAAGTATGAGATCCTTGAAACTCCGGTTTAAGTGTTACATGCACATGGCATGCCAAAAAGTATGACATCAAAGGACATGACTTTATGTCTCAATAAGAATAATAGAACAGAATATTCCCATTTAAAAGTCAGAAGTAGAAAAACAAAGCATTCTCACTTGGGAAGCCGTGCGAACAGGAGATTGGTCAACACGTCCAGCATAACTTGAAATTGGCGAGATGTCATAGTTGCCATTATATTATGAGAATTGAAGATCAGCTCTTTTAGAGGCTTCATCTGCAGTTAAGGTGGACAGAAAAATGAAAGCCAAGAATAACAAAACCTCCAACCAGGTAAAATAACCAGTATTCTTAACACTGCCTACAACAGATGATGACACTGGGGTATGAAGAGAAAAAGGCAACTATGTATGCACAAAAACGGGATGATACATAATTAAGTGAATCAACCTAAACAATCATCAAATGTAATGATAATACTGTCAGGTTACCTTCAGGTCTGGAGTACCGCCTCTGTGTCTGGTGTACCGGAAGTACATGTCACAAGGCATAAACACTCTTTCAAGAAGAACGCCAGTACGCTTTACTTTTGGAGAGCTTTTGAGTATTTTTGGTAGCCACTGCAGCCCAGCCCCTGGGTCGACATCAGTTGGTGCAACATGAGCCTGTACATGCTCCAACATTACAGAGTACTCTGTGCGCTTCCATGTCATTTCAGGAACATGATCAGGAAGTTGTAGATTTTTGTTGCCCAATGCTTGTTCAATGATTTCATGTCCAACACGAAGGATAGAACTAAATGATCGAGCTAAAACACGACCACTAACAGCAGCAAGCAGGAATCTACCCTGGTGGACCAAAAAAACTTTGCTCAGGTATGAGGACCAAGGTAAATCCAACATTGGCCTCAGATTCTCATAAAATGATGGAACAGAAAAGTTTGCAGAATCATTAGAATCTGGAAAGGACATTCGTTGTGGCCTCCAGATAAAAGAATATGGAAAAGAAAAAAAAAGAAACAGGAAATTAGAGAACACTGGTGAAAAAAAGCAGACAACTTTGTATCAACATCTATTACAGCTCGCATAAGCATGTACACACAAAGAACGCAGATACGCAAAAAGCACAGTTATCAAATGCATTACTAATGATAAAACACTTCTCAATTCCAGATAAGAGTTCCAAGTACTACAAAACACATGTTATCAGCCAAAAAAGTTCAGCAGTTAACGCAAACTACATGTCAAGACTTGAGTAACTGAAATGCAGTGAGAATTAATTATTAGTTCCAACTTTCAAGTAACAGAAAGGAAAATGTTAAAAAGGGGAAAAGAATGAATCGCTTAACCGTGACAGATCATCTTGTTTCATTTTCCTGCCATAACCACAAAAGTCCCTCATAAAACATCCATTGCATCATGTATAGCCATAACATGGAACACTAAAAGCACAATGCTAGGAAGAAAAGGCCATGAGATGAGAATAAGAAGATTCGTGACCAGATCCTTTAAGGATCCAACAAAAGGAAGCCAGGATTGCAACTCACATTTGCTTCTTCTGAATGAAGATTGAATTGTGGCTGATTTACATTCACCATGAAATGACGAACTTCTTCCTCAGAATCATCAATGCTTCCATTTGTGGCTGTTAATAGGATGCAAACAGTATAAGTTTGTAACAAACTAGATAGATACATAGAGAGCTAAAAACACGACTTTCATAGCAATGATGTTTATTGACTCAAACAAAAGAACAGTAATAATTTATTAGTTCCGTAACATATATGCAATCTAACAGCTTCAAAGCAAAACAGCAATGGTGTACCCAAGACATACCAACCACGGCAGATAATGAACTCTCCATTTCAGCAGAATGCAACAGAGATGACTGAGATCCTGATGTCTCCCCATGTTCAGAAGGGGAATTCGCATTGTGACTAGTGGAAGAGGGCTTAGCCATGCTATTTTGAAGCACATCAGTTTCTGTAGGTAACTGTTTCTCCTCAAGTAATTTTCTCTGTGCATACTGCCTAGAAGGAGAAGGTTTAAGGGGTGTGAAAGCTTTAGATAATCCACCAACCCAGGACCAAACAGCATCCCTGTTCTCAATATTCCATAGAAGCTTGAGGCCATATACAAAAACTCGCTGACAATTGTCAGCAATAAACACATTGTATCCATCATCATCACTAGGGTCAGATCTGGTATTGTCATCACTCTCACTACCAGCTTCAAACTCAGATCTCACGTATGTCATCTCAAGATTTCTTTTGCCAGCTTCTTGCCATGCTGTTATTCTATCAGCATCAGCCTTCCGTGACTGCCTTCTAATTGTAAAATAGTCACAAGACAGAAAAAATCCATCATCTCGGTGCTTCTCAGTGCCTGCCTTCACATTATTTCTCTTTTCACTGGGAGTTCTCTCCACGGTCGAGGATTGTGAATCTTTCCTAGTCATTTTAACTACTTTTGCAACACTGATAGAATCTTCTTTGTCTAAAGTAACTTTAGGCAAGTGAAGGTCAAGACCCTGGTAAACAAGATCAAGAGGATCACGCTTGCAATCAAATGTCCATATTTGCTTGCCCCGACTGTAACAGAGTTCATATTTCAGCTTCGTCATACTAAAAGTCAGTCCTTTTGCCGGATCATCATCATGCAAAGGCATATATTTTATACAAGTAGGAGTAGCATCTATACGGATAAAAAATTCTGTCATCACTTTATCTAATGATAGATTGCCTGATCTGGCAATTCTAGGAAGTCCAAACCGCGGCCAACGAGAGAAAGTACGTAACTTGTAGGGAGGAATGTAATTCATGGCCCAGAACTTAAGTACCCAAGCCAGATCATGAGCGCCAAAATTCAATTTTGGTGGACCAACCGAATCTTTTTCAGGCTTAGAAGGTAGAGTATAAACAGGTCCATCAGCAGCACTGCTATATCCAGTGGAGGAAGAGGACTGATTCTCAGAAGAGGGAGGCAAGGGTCTAAGAGAGAAGTTCCATCGGAGGGCCAGGGCCGTAGATCGGAAAGGATCAAAAACTTTTTCGCGAGTCTTGCCTTCAATTGGAAGTGCAAATAAGTAATGATTCCGTGGAGAGCCAGACGCACATTCCCAATCCAAAGTTATCTCAAGAGTAAAGACTGGGGCCTCAAGGAACGGACAGGGTGCGCCACTGGGAAGTTTTAAACCACAGCTGTTAGCCAAACTCTCCAAACTGCTTATCAAAAGCTTAAAGTCCTTTGCAGACATATAAACACAGCCGTCTGATTTACGGATCTCCAAAGAACCAGAGATAACTTGAAGTTGGTCAAGCTTTTCATAGGGATCAGGGCTTGCAAGAACATGCCATCGAGTTTCAGAAAAGGATAAGGAAAATTTTCCATGGATGTAATTTCTCATTTCATCCCACCACGGTAAATTTTTCTCTTTCTTTGGAGGCAGAACTTGTGGAGCTGGATTTCTAACACACAGGTTAGCTCTTCGAAGAGCTACAGTAAAAGCATAGCTCACATCTGCAAACATTGGTTCATAACCCACTCCAAAAGACAATTCTGCTTTCTGAAAGTGTATAGGCAAATCAAGGTATGTTTTCACTCCAGGAGTTGTTCCACTAGCTGAACGAAACATGCAAACCTTTCTCCATCTCCCAACAAAGACATCATGGGAAACTTGGGGCTGAAAGCTTGTTGCCTGATTCAGAAGCCAACAACAATTACGATCTTAGAGAGAAGTGAGAGGTTGGTCAAGACATAATACCACAAATAGCAGAAAAGGAATTGAAAGATAACACAACAAAGAGAAAACTAAAGGAGATTTGATTCAAGCATTAATCTTGAGGACAGAAGGTTTAGCTAATAAATGTACGAAGACCGATACCATGAAATCGAATAGCTACACCACCAACATGCTCCTATACAAGTAAAAGTAGAATATTTAACTCTTTTCTCTATGGATTTAAGTTAGAAGGACGGTCAATGCACCCATAAATTGAGAAGGTAAAAGTGTTTCTCAGAAGTAAACACTTGGAATAACACATACGAACAGCCATGGGTTTCTCATAGTTTCCCAGAGTTCAGCATTTAATTACAACTTTTATGCTATACTGAGTCATTCACTTGAGCAAAGAAAACAAAGAGAGAAAAAAGGTTATAAAAAGTGTTCTAGCAAATAAGTACAAAGTGGGACAATGCCATAAATCAAGTATTTTGATCGTAATCTCTGTGCAGAGTCTTGCTTGATAAATAAATTTGCCTTCTAGCAGGGAGATCTAAGGCACCAAAATCATAAACTGAAGGCATGGCAATTCATGCCATATCTAATATGAACAAACTGAGAATAAGAGAGTTTATGTCAAGTATCAACAGACAAGTAGCTGAATAGACTAAAATTGAGTATTGAAACATTATTATTGGGCAGAAAGGGTGATTAAGATAAATTACACGGAGAAGAGAACACTTTCTAATGAAATAGGGCAGAAGAAGCCTATATTCACTTAGCAAACCCTCCAATCTCGATGAACTAAGACACATAAAGGCCCTCAAGCATTACCGTGTTGAAGTAAGAAGCACCATTCTGTGCAGCAATTGTACAAAATATGGGTTTCTTATGAATCTCTTTATCATATGAGCAGACCAGTAAAATGGTTAGACAATATTCCACAATCCAGTTTATTTTCATTTATCCCAGGTGATCATCGTTAATTTTTTGGTTTAAGAAAAATTCTAGAATAAAGCAGCCAGGCACACAAATGAGGAATACTGTTCACAGAACTAAGACAAAGACTACAGAGCGGGAAACAAATTTGGACCTTACCTGCTGTGCCAGCACAATGCAACCTTCGCATTTTCCAGAAGAAGCGGAGAAAATTGGAAATGTGTAATCTCTTAACTGAACAACCAGAGTTCCTGTCTGCAAAAACATGTTGCTTCCATAGAATCGAGAAAAAGGTATGTCTTTTTCGAGACATACAGGATCAAGCTTATGTAGAACTTCAATCATCCCAGCATTTCCACCATCAATCCTTGTTAAGCACAGTTCTAATTCTGTTGCACAAATGGAAAGAAGAGAAGTTCTTGCAGAGCTAGGCTTAAAACCAGCCTGAAACCCTTCCCTAGATGCACCTGACCCTTCAGACGGTACTAACTTCTGACAAGCCTGGTAATACGATCTAAATGACTGTTTATAGATTTCTTCTTTCAACTTGTCAATAGATGAAGGATCTTGTAAATCAATTTCAACCTCATTATACATCACTTTTCTTTCCTGAACAGGCTCATTTGTTTCGGCTGCTTTAGGAGAACAGGTAGAGTTGGAAATGAGTTCCTCAAGGAATTTCAACCTAACAGCCAGCTCACGGGCCTCATTCTTCATCAGCCCATAGTGTTCATCAAGCCAACCTTGGATTGGTTCTTCCTCAATTTCAGCTGTTACCTTGCGTATAAAAAACTTAACACGTCCAAATTTCGTGGAACTAGGTTTTTTGGACTTTGAGCTTTCCTTCTTCACAGGAAATATAAGTTTAGTCTTTGCAGCAGTTATGAGCTTCAAGCCCCTCAACATATCTTCAATGGAGTCATCAAGAGCACGCAACTGTAGCTTGTAGGGCATGCAAATATGAACATCAAGTCCTTGAATCACCCAATCCCATGTCATAATTGATGGAATGTTTGCATCAGGTAAACTATTGGAAACACTAGGAATCCGAGAAATTTGCATTCTGCTGCTTTTTAGAACCCTAGACCCATTGAAACTGAGAAAAAGCCCTTCAAGAAGTACCCCAATACTTGCATTCTCAGAGAAGATTGATTGAACCTGCACCAATGCTTCAACCCCATCTCCAACCTCAGCAGATATAGTCAGCATCTCCACATCAACAGCAAAAATGGATTCCTTCTTTTTAGGCTTGTCAAAATTTCCTGATTCCAGACTTAACTCTTTCTTGTGTTCAGCATCTCTCTTGCTGGAGATATCTTCCACACCATTGCCATAAACTTGAAGCTTCTGATTATGTACTAGTGACTTTAATTGCAGAACAAGTTCAACCAATGATATGTGCACATCAGGCTCCCATCTGAGTGTAATATCTGTAGCACTGAAAAGAGAACAAATGGCACCCCCTTTAAGACCACCAGAACGCCGAACAAATTTTGCATTCTGCAAGTCAAACAATGTCAGTTTTGCCTCAAGCTTGGAATCCTCTAAACATTCCTGATATGTAGACCTTGCTCTTTCAAGTTCAACCTCTGTAGATTGTCTCTCCTTATTCATAGATAAAGTGAGATGGAAGATATCAAGCGAAACGGAATAATTCAACTTCTTATGCTCATTGGAAATTGTAGACATTATCTTCGCACTTCTTGGTGTGCCATCAGCCAAGACACTGACAATGACTTGACCACCCTGTGATCCATAATTGACACGTTTGGGATCATCAACAACTGTGTTCTCCAGGCCTGCCTCACCGCAAAAGTTTACAGAACACCTCTCAAGATTAAATTTCAAGACTTGAGTCCCTTTCCCTGATGGTTTAGATGACCGTCCACCTCGACTCTGAGTGGTTCTTTTAGCTGAAGCAGACACGGTTTTCAAAAGGGCTTGCAAGGAAATAGCAGTTGCTACAAGTGATTCTACGCGCTTGAAGTTGAAATAGACACCCATACCAGTTATATCAACAGAGAGAACTAACTTGCACCGAGCAGTTTCTTCAGACGATTCAATCTCTTTTTCACCCCAATCCAAACTAACCTTTGCTATATGCAATAAAGCCCCAGAATTCGACTCCACACCGAAAGGACTTTCCTTCAGGCATTCTTGATATTCATCAGCCATGTGCAGGTTTATTTCACCAAGTTCCACGTTTGCTGAAGTTCCCTTACTTGATATGTTATTTGCAAACGCATGTGACGATTGTGAGCATCCCTATACAAGGACAGCTTTTGTTAATTTGTTGACCTAACAGTGTATGGGGCAAAGTTTTCTAATATTGATGAATGTCTCTGAACACAATAATGACTCTAATATGCATCAATCTTCATATTAAAGCATGGTCCTGTGCAACTTAAAAATGCAATCTTTGTCAATCACAATATGTTTGCTACATTCTGCTTTGAGAATAGCAAAACCAGAACTTTAAATGCCCTTGGGAAAAGAAAACAATGAATCTAAAGCACAAGCATGATATGATTGATAAGTCAAAGGAATTGCCCTTATAACCAAATATAAAAAGAGATGTAAAATTGAAGAAGTCACTTACATGAAATAGAGGCAAACCGGTAATGCTGTAAAGCACAATAGTCATCTCAGGAGCAGATACGTTACACGTCCACATGATTGCCTTTGAAGTTGATTTTGGCCTAACAGGAGCAGATGTTTCATCTCGAAGCACCATTTTTTTCTTTTTAGAGTAGTGAAGGCGCAACCATGGCTTTAGTCTGCTCACTATAATGTTGCACCGAGTACCCCCTAGCTTGACGTCAATTTCAGCTCTAACAGGTAAGGTTGGCTGAAAAGTACAAGCATCCAAAATATATGTAAAATTTAATATTGACCTCATGATGGACCATGAACTCAAAAACTGAATCAAGTGAAGTTCACTCCAACATCAAGCTGCAAGCCCGAGAAAACAAAATGATCTTAAAGAATCACATGCTGCACCAATCAAATCATACCAGTAATGACAAGAGAGCTAAGTATGCATTTTAGTAGGTCAATATCCGACTAGGACTTGGGTCTCTTTCTTGAACTAACCAATAATGATGAAACTAACCAATATTAATCCTGAACTGAAAAACAATTAAGGTTTCTAGCTATCCCATGTTAATCTCTACTTTTTCTTATTGGAGAGGATAAAACTAATAAATACCTTCTTAAAAATATAAATACTTACAAAAAAATCTGAAAATGCCTAATAAAAATGTTTACTACATTTATTTATAGGATAAGTGAACTGGAAAATGAACATGAAAATGAAGTTCAAAAATAGAAAACAGTCTTTAAGTAAACACAACTTAAGCCACCATAATTGAGCTGTGGAGACTAACCTGTGTTGGAACATAAATGAAAGAGCTGATGTAAACTTTCAATATCTCCAGAATAGAAGTGCCAGCTTCCCGAAGAAGCTGAAATATAATGCAAAAATCAGCATCAAGATGAGGCCAAGCTGTCTGATGAATGTGAAAACTACAATACCAAAAGAGCTTTGCCATACATGTATCTCACTCAAATCCATTTGGACATCAAGTCGTGTACTCTCACCCACATCTTCAGTACATCTTGATTTGATGATATTCAATTGAATACCCATGATGTGATTCTCAATGACCAGATCATGTTCACGGTGCATAAATCTCACACCCAGTTTTGGCAAAGTGAAGGAAACCTGTCATCATAGAAATGAAAATTTTTATGCAACTAAAATCGGACACAAATTATAAATATACATGGAACATGAGAATCGATTTTAAGTAAGAAATCATAATCGTTCTTTCAAAAAGACAGTTAGAAACTCAAGGAGAGCAAATGTAAGATAGAACAAGCTGATGACTCTAATGAAGTGGAAGGATTATAATTAAATGATGTTAAGCATTCACTCTTAATAAGTTTTGCTCATACCGGTCACCTTCCTAGGATTATTCTAATTTGGCCAAAGGAAAAAGTCATAATACCTAAGATGGAAGTAGAGCTGTAACTTCCCAATAACCCGCTTCTCATATTTCATAGATTCAATTTATTGAAGAAGTCATAGCTTGTTAACTGTGCTAAATAGAATTAGCGTACCAATCTGAGAAAAATACGAAATATTGGTGTGGGGTCAAAGAGTTAAACATGTAACACTGCATCTAACCTTTTCTGGAAACATAGAGGCATACTTGGCAATTGGTCCTAGGGAAGACTGCTCTTTATGTGGATTTTTAGAAATTGCAGGATCGTCAATTGAGTCATTATCTGTAAGAGGAAAAGTATCTGATGAAGGCTCCTCCGAAGCAGTCTTCTTTTTAGGAAGCAACTCTTCATTCAGATTTACAGCAACCTCTCCAATACTGATGTCAGCATTTTGGATGATTATACCCACTTCCCTATGAGAAAAATATATAAATATTTAATTGATAAAGACAGGTTTATCGTTTTTCATTTTAGGTAAAAAAGAAGAATGAATTTCATAAAAGAACAAATTATATTAAGCAAAAAGAATGATCATACAAACGATAAGACTACCTCCATACAGCGGAATGAAATTGAAACAAACTAGCAGTCATTCTACTACTACCTCACTAAAGATTAGCTAAAAGATAAAGCTATAGAGGAAGAGCACTAGGAAGACCAAAACAACACTCTGTTTCAATGTAAATACACAGATATTGATAAATTAGTACACAACTGACAGATTGAGCCCACCATTAATCAGCCAGTACAATATGGAACAATTATATTATATTAAAAGCAGATAGAAGGGAAACTCACCTATCATGACCAAATTCACATGATAGTGAGAACTCTTCGCAGCAAAAAGGAGCTGAAGCTCTTTCAACCGAACCAAATGATGGCTCCGTCGCAGAGATGCAACTCCCACTACTAAAGTAGGATGAATCATAACCAAGCCGTGGTTCACCCATGTGAATCACGATAGGTAATATCTGTAGTTTAACAAAAAGATTTGGCTTGGATCCATCACCTTTGGATACATCCAGTTTCAGCTCCTTAACTTCAATAGTACCTTTAGGAGTCTAAAATGTTTCAAAGGAAATTACAACAACAACGAATGTCATTGATATGAGACAAAAAGAAAATCCAAAAGTAATGCAAACATCATTCAGTATATAGATTGTAGCAACATATACAAATACAAAAGTATGATAGTTCCAGACCTTTCAAATTACTTTCAACACTATTTGCCAAAGCGCCCATTCTAAGAGTGCATTTAGAATGAGTTGTGATTCTTTAAGTTATAATCAAAATTTTACTTTTAACTTTTGAAAAACAACAAAAACTAAATACATGTTTCTACTTATATTTTTTAAGGATAATTTCAATCAAATGGTTATAAACTAAATTATCAGCAGCTAGTGTAGAAACTAAAATTGCAACTTGAAAAGCAGTGTGGTATCCTAAGTATAGTAAATCATCGAACATCACTTACCTTCACAACTAAATCTGTAACAGAAACTGACAAAAACCTTGCCACGTTAGCTAAGACCATCCACTTTCCCCTGCCTGAAGTGCGGGGTCGTGACTTTCGAGTTTTCACTTTCTGTGAGCTTTTATTAGAAGGCCTCAATACAATTTCCAGGTCGCATATTAACACTTGCAGTTTTGGATCTCTGGAAATGAAACCAACCCCGAGTTTTACCAAGGACTGACGTAAGCTGAGTCTAATTTCACCAACTGATACAGATTCAACACCACCCTGTAAATTTTCAAAATCAAACAGCGTGAATTATATTGCCACATGGCCTAAATGTGGAAGTCTCAAAACCAAGTGTAGGCACAAACCTTAACTAAATGTCAAACTAGATTAAAATAGACAGTTAAGTGGATGGAGACTACACACGGAACAATAATTTAACAATTAATATAACAATTCAATAAAAAGGATAAGAAATAAATTTTGGAGCTGAAATTTACATAAACCATGAAGAATAAACTGATGGCACATGAAGCACTGTTCCATGATGAAAATATAGAAACGGTAAGAATTCCTGAAGGTTGATATTAGATACACAGAAGTTGATGCATGGCAAACTGAAAAGAGTGTCGAATCCTCGTTTCTGCTCATCCAAAGTCTACTTCCAAACAAAATTGCATATTGGCGCTCAATAGTGCGTGCCTAAATTGAACTATCTACTCACAAGTAACTCTCAAGAAAATATTGGAGTTAGAGATGGAACCTTTTTGAACTTCACAACAACATCTCTCAAACATTTCCATCCACCAACACGAAAACTGACTGACGCCCCAACGATCCTGCTCAAAATCCAAGCTACCAGCCTCGAAGCAAATCTGAAACCAAAATTAACAATGACAATCATGTGGATAGACATATAAATACATGCACTCCAATTACAAATACGAATACATGAAGGATGACAAGAGAAACGTACATGAAGAGAAGCCATAATGTGATAGAAACCAGTAAGAATCCAATGAGGAATTTCACAGGCGAGGCAGCCATTTCTAAATTAGTCAAGAAATCAACAGTTTCCGGTTAAACTATTAGGCATTACCGCGCCGAAGAAGCTGCAGAGATTCAAATGAAGAAACGGATTCTCTGCCGAGAACAAGAACAACTCCATGTCAAAATCAAGCAAGGAATGGAAAGGAAACCCTAAATGGAAAGAGAACCAGTCTTTGAGGCGAGGAGATCGGTTCCTGTGTGTGGTGGACTTATAAGAAAAGGGAGAAGATCCGATCCGAGAGATGCTCGTTGATCACATACACAAACAGTACGGGGAGAGAGAGCGAGGATGATGAGAGAGCGCGTGGCTACAGTCTTTTTTTATATTATTATTATTATTTTCTGGGCAAAATACAATTCAGGCACAAACTATCACAAAATTTTAAATTTAGCTACTTATTTTTGTAATTGTGCCACCAGATTACCACTAATTTCTCAATTTGGCCTCTAACCTTTATTTTGAGACAATTTCGCCACTATAACTATCACAATTAGAAAATTTGATCATTCTACTTGTTTATTAATTTATAAAATTGTAGCACAGTGGGTAACTACATCCTCTTCTTACGAGGCATGTAGTGGGTTTGATTCATGCTATAAGTTTCTCTCGTAATAAAAAGAATTAAATAAAAATATTTAAAAAACTTGAATTTGAACGTGACGCTTTCTTATTTTTTAGATAACAATACGTAAAAAATTAATGTGGGGTTTATTGTCCTCCTTCAATTATTGGTTTATTCTACCTCCAAATTGTTCAATTTTAGTAATTTAAATTTGCAAAGTCGTCTAAAAAAGTCCTTTAAATTGCCAAATTGACAAATTAATGGCAATATAGTGGCACAATTATCCAAAAAAAAAGCCTAGTGATCAAATGAGGAATTTTGTGAGAGTCGAGTGACCAAATTGTCTTTTTCCCCTCTTCTTTTTCTTGGGATGGTGAGTAAAGTAAGTACGTAGTGAGGGTCATTATCGGGTGGGGTGAGGGTGTAGGGGAGAGTGTGTGGGAGTGTGGGGTTGTTGGGAAGTGTGTGTCATGTCGTTGTTGGATGTTGATGTTGAACGACGAGATATCTGTCGACGGGATTGGGATTTGAGGGATTATTATGATTGGTAGGAATTTAGTCAACGCAACTATAATATTAACTTTACACGTTGAAATGAAACCAGAATGTTGAAATTAAAGTCAATTGGGCCGATGGGCCAGTTGTTGGCTTCACAGTAGACCCGGCCCAATCAACTCGAGCTTCTGTAAGAGAGTTTTTAGTAGTCAGTTTAGTTCAGACAAAGCTTCTCTTGTGAGTTTTTTTTTTTTTTCCTTCAAGATTACTGATAATTTGGTCATTATATATTGAGTATTAATAATTCTGGATTTAAACAGGACGATAAAATTCTCTTACAAGTTTTAACACAGTTGTATACTTAGGGTTTGAATATGAAACCTCTAGTTAAACTAAAAATTATGGGTTTGTTAATTGTTTATGGAGTAGTTATTTATAGGATTTTTTTTTGGCTTAAACTAAATTACTTAGTCAAGAAAATGAATCTAAAATCATAAAAGAATATATAACACGCATAATATTGTCTACGTTCTTATTTAAATTCCACTCTAACTTAATTTATTTTCAATAATGCTAAAGGTATAATAGAAAAATTCACTAGTAAAATTTTAGTACTAATTAATGTACTATGTCATATCATTACATTAAACTTTTGTGCACGTAGATAATAGTATTAGAATTGATAGAAATTCAACATAAAAAAAGTAAGTTAAAATTGAAATAGAAAAAAGGAGAAAAAACGTAGTTTTATTTTTAAAGACCAAGGACTTGAAACAAATTTAAAATCTCAAAATTAATAGTTGTATTTTAAACTCGTTCAAAGAGTTATTTTAGAAGGAAAAAGGGTAAAATTCACCCCTGCATTTGTATCATATGTCAGGATAAGCCACTACATTTGTAATTGAGTCAAATAAGCCACTGCATTTGTATCATATGTCAGGATAAGCCACTACATTTGTAATTGGGCCAAATAAGCCACTGCATTTATCCACTTGATCTACATTGGCCACTTTTTCCTAAAAATAGTTATACCTTGTTTGGCATCTAAAAAAAACAGCGGTTATGCTGACTTAGAAATTAAATTTAAAAATAAAAATATAAAAATCGACATGTCAGAAAAACTAA
>NBIL01140584.1:0-10023 GCA_002752925.1 Viola pubescens var. scabriuscula
TTCAAATCTAAGTTATGCAAATTCACAGCAAGCAAGGCAATGAGTGATCCTAGAATGGGGCATAACATAACATAACATGTTTTTTTAATAATTATTTTATATGTATAGATTGAAATACCCACTTCATTAAGGGTAGAATAGTGAACTTAACACGTGATAGTACGAAAATAAGTATAAATGATTTAGATATTTTCGTCTCATAAAAATTATTCTATTAGGTAATAAATTCAAACCTTAGAACCATTGAATGATTTTTTAAAAATATACACTAAATTAACAATTTAATTTAATGTATTCGTTGCATGTTGAGCACGTGGTAATGTGATACTATAAATATTTCAATAAAATTATTTCTATGTTTGCTATTAAAATAAATACATAATTAATTGACTATAATCACAATTTATATAATTAATGGAGTAATTTTAAAAAAAAGTGATATAATAAAATAAGTGTCATTTGGGATATAATATCTGGTCGCAAAGGTCATGTAACAAATTTGTCGATCATTGTTAACTGTTAAGTTAATTGAATTCTTTGAAATAATTTGCACCATGGAACTTGAATTCTGATGAATTGTGACGAGTTCAATAATCTAAACAAAAACCTACTGCCATTCATAGGGTTTCAGAAGAATTTCATAGCACATTGTGATCAATCTATAAAGTTTAGCAGTTTTCATTTCCATTAAAAACTAACGACAGTTTGATGCAAAGACCAGAGACCGGATTCGTAGACAGAAGATGTAAAGCAGGGCAGGGGGTGGAGAAAAAGTTGAAATCCGTATCGTTTTCACGAAAGACAACTCAACAGAAAAGTTGCAATCAACCAGACATGCCTACACCTTTTCTATCTAAGCAGAAGAGACCAAACTAGAAGATCTTTACTCCATATAATCTGAAATCCAAGTCAGCTATCTGCCGCCTTGTCCTTCTCAGCAGTTTTATCCTCTCTGCTGATGTGAAATCCCTCGATCTTCTGGATAACACTTTCAGCCGGATCTTTCACTTTCCCGGTTGGCCCATTCCCAGGAGGCAAGTCATTCTCATCGTGATTGGCAGGGCCTGTTTGCCATATTCTTATGGTTCCGTCTTCGGATCCAGAGGCATAGGATTCCCCCCCAGGTGAGAATCGCACACAGTGAACAGGTCCATGGTGACCCTTATTGCAACCTACACAGAAAATGCACATACATGATACCAAAAACCCAAATCAGAAAATTTAAAGCCGTAGAGGATGCGTTGAAGCACGAGCAACTGCAAAAGGCCAAGAAGCACAAACAACAGTAGTAGAGTGCAGGAAATGGGAATGGAATCCGGCCAGATGCGGTCAGCTAAAAGCAATGGTAAACATTAGAAAAGCCAACTATTCATCCTAGGCACCTATCATTTTCTGGTACATGACATCACAAACTAGCCATAGAAAAATATCGACACAGATGAAGTCTGACTCTTCCACGGCAATGAGTGGTTTGAAAAATAAAATATCTTGTGTAAATGAATAGCAAAGAAATGTTAAACCAAACCATAAGATAGTGTGGAAAACGCTTCCATACAAACGCATCCTTCAAAATTTTCAGATTAATTGATGTCGCGGAATTTTCATACTAAGTGGTGGGGTGTAAAAGTGAATTAAAGTACACGCCATCTAAATTTTAACACATCTGTTTTGTTAGTATGTATAGCACTACTCAAACAGTACTCTCATTGCCAAAGGAATTTTGGTTTTTGGTAATATTTTTTTGAGAATGGTCCATAACCTAAATAAAGCCCTTCAACCACAATGCAGAAATGCTGATTGAAATTCTGTACCTAGGTCTTCATTTATTTTTTCTTCCTCAATGTTTAATACCATTTCAGAAACACATACCTATCTCTTCTCCTGTATGGAAATCAAATAAACGGACCCACATATCTTCTCCCCCAGCGACAAACTTATTGCCAAGTTTTGGTTCCAGCGAGGCTGATTCCACGTTGCATGGCATGTTATAACTCTTCAACAGCCCAAAGCTGCAACATGAGCAAGAAAAGATGTCCTTGGTTAGTGCACACAGAATTAATAAGTGAAAACAGAAAAGAATCCATAGGACAACTTACTGATTCGCATCCCAAAACTTGACAGTAGACCCATCAGCAGTAGTTATATAGCGTCCATCACGACTCACTTCAGCACTGGTCACTGGAGATTTTGTTTCAAGTTCTTGCACAATTTTGCCACTTCTTATGTCCCACAACCTAAATCCACCAGTAAAATTAGAAGGACAAGTTATCAGAACGAGAAATTTCTAAAACCTCCACCTGTCCCCTCAAAACCAAACAAAGGAGAAGCATTAATGTTAAACTTTAAAGTAAATGAAGATCTAACTACTATAGCTACACATGCGGATAGGGAGATGAACACTTGGACCATAGAAGTATGGGACCATAGATGTAAGTTAGGTAGGCTACAAATTTCTTTCCAGTGCCAACAATTTTCTGCTGAAAATGTTAATAATTACAACAATTTTCTGCTGAAAATGTTAATAATTACAACAATCTAGTAACAAAAGAGTAACTACTGGTTGCCAATGTGGTGAAACTTGTACCCGGTATAGAAAGGAGTATTATGACAGGCAGGTTTGTAGGGAAACCCAAACAATTTTACAGGAGTAAGTTTGGTCCAGGCTTCAGTTGCAAAAGGAAACAAATTTAAACCATCCATCTACTGGATTGAAAATTACTTTGTTTGCCAGCTTTGTATCACTATACTCAGAAATATGAATGAGCCCCCAAATCCATCAAGATAAGGCACCAAAAAAAACAAATATACTGATGGATTTGGGGGCTCATTCATATTTCTGAGTATTGACGAGATAACATCAGTCAGAATAGCTTCAAATGGAATAAAGAAATCACATAGCTGTTATAGATGGTAGTTTGAAGGACTTGATAAGTTAGATAAGATTGCTTTGATGCAAACCGGAACAAGCCCTCTCTATAGCTTTTCAGTAACTAAGGAAGAAACAGAATATCATGGTGCGCATTGCTTACCCATATCTTCAAAAAGGGAAAGACTAAACTATACTTTGCAATTACTTAAGGCTAAACTATACTTTGCAATTACTTAAGACTCGCGAGTTAACCAGCATGCACACTCAATTAAACCAATCAAGAAACACAAATACAACAAATGAAATGAAACAAGCATGCACCTATCAGTATATCAAACTTGAGCCACTTTCCCATTGTCATACCTCACACCACCCATATCACCGCAAGAACTTAATATGGTCTGGTCACTATGAAGCCATTGAACAGTTCTAATTGAACCTGGTGAGTTGTCAACTTCTCTAGGTGGTGCATCTGGACGATTCAAATCAAAGATACGAAGGATTTTCTCAAAGCCACCAGTAAGTAGGAGGTGTGTATCCTGCAAAAGTACACTAAAATTAATAGCATACAACAAAAAGTGAGGGGTAAGCGATGACACTTCCATTCACAAAAAGAATGAACTCAACACTTTCTTTTTCTTCTTTCAAATCCAATCTTCAGAATTAGTTTGTAAACTATTGATAATTTTGCTAATCAAGAGGGAAAGTTTTTTTTAAATGAAAACAGAAAACACTTAAACCAACCTCATAAGGGACAAACAAACAAAAAAGAATAGTGAAAAGAATAAAGACAGAATGCATGCAGACTTGTAGACTCAGGTATGAGTCCCTCATTATAAGCTTATCCAGGAATAATAAAAAGTTAAGCAGGTATTAGAACGACTACAAAAACCAAAGCCCATTCACTTAGAAGAATGACAATACATACTTTAACAGAATGGAAAAGACAAAAGAACACAAGAATGACATAGTGATCTACTTGTCAAGGGTATTCATGGGTTGTTAAAAAAGAAGTGGAAGATGGTTGTCAGGCTCTGTAATAGAGAAGCTAATAGATGCGCTGATTGGCTGGCTATTTCTGGGTGAATGGGAGCCATGAAGTTCATGACTTCGGAGAACTTGTGGGTCTGCGCAAGCTGCTGTGGAGAGATTTTTCAGGCGAGGCAACGCCTAGATTATGTAGGAGCTAGTTATTTATTTGGGCCTTGATGTCCCTCCAATTACCAAAAAACAAAGAGAGAATATGTGAGCACAAAGACCCAATTCCAATAGCAGTAGAGTTCATAATTGCAGCAAATTTTGGCAAATCAAATTTTAAAACCCCTTTAACTGCAGTAATGAGCAATGCATTGTAGAAAAACGCCCAACGCAGTTTGGAGAAAAAAGAGAGAGAAGAAAATGGTATAAATCAGAGAGAAGCACTGTACAGTACCATTTAAAGGCTTACCACACAGAATGCTCCCTTCATCTCTATAAACTAATGTCAAGTTTTCCTTCTACTCATGAATGATATTTTTCTATTTCAGAAAACAAGTGAAAGATAATTCTTCAAGCCCAACATACCTGCGAAAATGCACAAGCACGAACAATATGCCTATGTGCAAAAGAGTGCAACTCATCTCCGCTCAGTGCATCCCACAGTTTCCTGCAAGTAAAGCATCAACTATGTTAAATTGATTTCTCTTTCTAAGTTATTATCTTTGTCTTTCCCTCTTTCTGAGTTTTTTAACATCAAATCTTCACACTTTAACAACAAATATAAGCATGAGAAAAAGAGTGAGAGATGGTGGATGAAACATGTTCCCCAAAGCCACTTTCAATCATAGCTTCAGCATAAAATTATTCTAACAGAATGAGCAGAGTTACATACGCGGAAAAATCTGCAGAACCAGATGCTGCACGCAAAGCATTAGTATCTAGACAACAACTCCACACTGCACCTTTATGCCCTTCAAAGGTCCCAATCCAATCTCCTGTCTCCCCATTTCTCAACATTGGAGTAGCATCTGAATTACAAAGAAGAATATAAATATTCCTTTCCCCGAGAAGATATATTTATTCTCATAGACAAAATTAATAGTTTTCAAGTCCTAATATGTTCATACATAGTACTCACTCACAGATAATCAATCATTGACAGCAAAAGCTGAATTAAAATGCCAGCAAGTATGGGGAAAAAGAGCTTACAGTTACAGTTATAGAAATAAAACAATTGTTAAACGGGCATCCAATCAAAATATTTATGCAATCATGAATCGGGTTCGAACTTCTAAACTCAAAATACAATTTTATCACCAAACAAGAAATGCAATTTCACCATGAGGAGTGATTGAACCCAAAGTTCCAAACTTGCAATTCATCGGAGCACAAAAAAGAAAAACATTAAACCAATGTATGTCCCAATTCAAACCTAGATATTCCTGTACTTGCTCACTGACTACATTAATAACCTAGTATCAACCTTAAGACTTGCAAATATCAAAATGGTAACTGAATAAACCATATAACATGCATTTCGCAGCTCATGTACCTCATAGTAAACCCAATACACACAAAAATTCACAGGGTTATACCATTCCCCTAAGAAGTATGATTACTGAACCACCACCCAATGAAAACCCATTTCACATTGTAAGTGTCCGAATCCAAACTAACAGATGACAATTAGCACAGCCGGACCTTGTCGTTAACTAAGCAATCACTAAACAGCAATTCAAACTAAATTCACATCAAAATACTTGTCCTTGAATCCAAAATCATAGCTTTTAAGAGAAGACCATACCTTTACTGGCACTGATGAGAAAGAAACCATCAGGAGTAACAGGACTGTAAAACAAATCCACAACCGGACGTGAGTGCCCATGACACACTAACGGCACTGCCACTTTCTTCTTGTCCATTTCTTTCTTTATCTCACAAAAATAACAAGAAAACCCCCAAAACCCTGCTGGATCAAAACTTTCGAGTAGAGAAAAAGAAAACTGAAGAACACACAATCTCCAATTCGTTTTTGTTGGTTTTGGAACTTCCCAACAAAACCCTATTCAAATTAAAAACTGAAAATACACTAACAGAAGCTCGGTATGACGAAATTTCTTTTTTTCCAAGAATCAAAGAAGAGATTTTTTTTTTTTTTTGGTTTGTCGAAGCAATTTAATTTTGTGTATAAAAAGTTAACAATTTGTAATACTAGTACTAATACTCATTGGATTTATTAAAAAGAGAAGAAAAATATAGTGAAAAATAAAAGATACAAAGGAATACTGTGTATGTTTACAGAAGGGAGGGCTAAATGCAGGGAAGAAAACGGGGGTGGTGGCTTGTGTTTATACTAATGAATCTTCCACTATAGTCTGTTTATGTGTTTTGCAATAAGGGAGCTTATATGTTGGAAAATATAAAATTGATCCTCAATCGTCTCATTAATTTATTCATTGCCACTTATTTCAAAAAAGAAAAGAAAGAAGTGGTAGAATATTTTTTTTTCGTCTGTTTGTTTTATTATCTAAAATAAACCATTATATTTGTAAGTATCAGGAATTGATTTCATGTTTATTCAAATATTTCAAATAGATCTATTGATTTCATTAAATCAATTTTAAATTTCTAAAAATATTTTCCTATTATTATTATTAGATGTGGCATTTATATAAACAAAATATAAAAAAATTTAATGTGGTAAAGCTGACGTGAAGGTTTATGTTTAAAAAAAATTATTCTTACTCCTAAGTAGTCCCAAGTGCCACATCATCAAGTGAGGTGAAACAAACTAACTCATCATCACCATCGTTCTCGTTCATATCCCCTAAAACGTCCACCAAATCCTTTCTCTTCCTTCTATTCCAAACCTAAAAAGCTCTTTGATGTGGTTGAAGTTTTTAGAATAGTCTGCACCTATATGTTTGGCGGGTTGGAATCATTCTTCTAGTTTAAGAATAGAGCAATGAGTGTGATCATCGCTAGAAGATTCAAGTTTTTATTTATGGGTGATGCTTGAAATCATAGTATAACAATCCTAATAGATGAGACGCAGCAGAGATTTTGGAGAAATGAGTTTTTTTTTTTCAAACCGACTCAGTTGACCTTCTCATGATTGACCCCTCAACACGAGAAACTAACGACATTCAGATTTTGGAAACCCACATTTTTTCAACTTTTTCCTTACAAGCTTTACCACATCTCTTTATGAGAAATGGAAGAAACCCAACCTGAGAAATGATTCAAATAGAGTCATCTAAACGTCGATCAGGATCACACGCCTAAACGTCGATCAAGATCACTCGCCAATGGTCTCTTCGTGAATCTCATTCTGGTAATGATTTAAAAATCACTTGGCATCATTGTCATCTCTTCCCATGAGAAATGGAAAGTACTGTTGAATCTCACCAACGCACAACCAAAGCCATTATCATCTTCTTCGAGAAGGGTTTATTACCCGAATTGTCAAACCCTTTAAGAGTGGACCAAAACACAAGTGGTAGAAGTAAGTCTTCAAACACTCATCCACCAATACTATCTCTAGAAGTTTCTTGAGTTTGGAAGTGTTACATGAAGTTATTTTGTTTCCTATAAAGAAACAATTTCTTTGTCAAAATTCCATAAATGAGGACTAAAGGAACATCAAGAACTATGGAGTCTTATGTTGTTTTTTCTCCAATTTATGGGAAAGATGGGTGCGAGGCTCAGTAAAAGGATACTTCTCGGTGATGGACCCAGTCGTCTTCGGTAATACCAACTCTCAGATATTTCTGCTGAGTCCTTGAGAAACATTCATAGAACCTTCACATTGAGACGACATTCTAAGATAATTTTGAACCAGTCAACCAATTCGGTATGATGTTTTGTCACAAAAAGTTGTTGAACCAAAAAAATATATTAAATTCGTTGAACCAGACAACCATGCCCGTGGAACTGGTTCAACCTGAGATATTTGATTTTTTTTTTCAATTTTATACATTGTATGGTATAAATATGTATTTTATACTATTGTACCAATAGTCAATTCAGTTGAACTAGTTGAATCACTAAATCATTGACTCAAAAGTTCGACCGGTTTGATGTTTCAGTTAAATTTTAATAACTATGAGTATATATAAAATAATATCATATATAAAATTAATTAAAATTTTCTAATCAGTAGGGAGAGTATTTTTTATAAAAGGCTATAATAATGACAATTCTTTTTCTTAAGCCTCCAAATCTACAGAGAATAATTTGAATTGTCCATTGACGATGAAAGAGAAAGCGAATAAAGTCTACAAGAACTTTATATGATTGAAATGGGGTTCAATTCCAGGTTAACGATGAAAGAGAAAGCGAATAGAGTCTACGATAACTTTATATGATTGAAATGAGGTTCAATTCCAGGTTAACAAATGAACCACACTATGGTTACCACATTAAGGAAGTTTTTTACACATTTTAAGTTTACATTAGTCACTAATAGCCCTCTTCTTTTAATAATTAGGGGTGAATTAGTAAAGTTCAATAAAAAGTCACCTAAAAAGTAATAAAATATTATTTAATTTAAGACGAAAGGGGTACTTTTCTTTGTCCATTTTTTTGTTTTATTTGAATAAAATAGTTTAGGTTGTTCTTGTTTGTTATATGAAGTTTTAGCCTCATGATCTCACAAATCTAGTTTTTAAATATGTGACCTTTTGTATTCCTTTGTGGTACAAGTTCGTGAATGATCATATAGTATAATAAAACTAATAAAATTATTTGGTAATTGAGGATGAAGATCTAGCCCAAAAAAAAGTTTGGATTCTTTATTTTATAATACGTTTTTTTTTATTGAATATAAGTTGAAATTGTACTAGGTAGTTCTTGTTAACATAAAAATAAATAAATAAACAAAACAAGTTAAATTCTTTACAAAGTTGTCCTTAAAACTAAAAAAAAATTGGGAAATGAGAGCAAAATGTCACGTGGACTTCTAATCAATGTTGTCAATCCCATCTTCTAGTATCACCGGTATGTCCATCCTAGTACCGAAAAATGAGATGGAAAAACTTGCTCTTCTGTTCGGTTACTATCTCGGTGTATGTCAGCCGATACATCTCGTGCATCTCATTAGCGTTTGCATAAAAGAATTCAAAACTATTTTCTTAAACAAATTTCAATCATAAACTTCAATTGATTAATTGTGAATGACAAATTAATTGATTACTTTCACTTTATTTGTTAGAGAAATAAAAATCACCCGGTCTTTCTTAATGTAATGATACTGTCCGCTTTGAGTCTAAATTCGTACGGTTTTTACAAAAGACTTCATTCTATTAGAAGTTCAACTCCTTTTATATTCACTTTTTATTTTTTTTATTTTTTTTCTGATGTGAGACTTTGGTTCACACACCTAAACAACAATATCTCAGTTCAACCACTTAATGCATATCATTTTTATGAACTAGGTCATGGATTCAATAATTGGTATTATAATAATAATGATAATGATAACTAATATTACAACCAATTATTTTAAAAAAAACTTGAACATGTTATTGGGCTGACTATAATTATATTTAATAGCTTATTTATATTATCTTAATATTCGTTTTCTTTATGGACCAAAGTTTTCTTTTGTCAAGCAATTAAAGTTGTGTTGGCAAAGTAAACGTAAATAGGGTCTTTTTGCTTCCAATGGATAGGACACTTTGACATCCAACTTTCACCCCTGATAGATTAGATATCTAACATTTATAACCGTTAGATACTTTGACATCCAATATTTGCGCTGTTAAACAATTTAGACCCAAACGTCCAACTTTACAACTAACACCGTTAAGTTGTATTAAAAAATTATTTTATAAAAAATAAAATAATAAAAAATAAAGAAAACAATTATATATGTGTAAAAATAATATAGAAATAAAATTTATCCAAGAAAAAAAATAAGAAATAATTAAAATATGTAAAAATAATTTAAAATTTGACATTTTTTTAACAAATCCAAAAATAAAAATGGGGTTAGCTTTATTGATTAAAAGACGCCAAGTTAACATTTATAATTTTAATTTAATTATTTAAATGAGGTTATTTTTATTGATTAAAAGACCTAAAAAATGGAGTTAGGAGTATTGATTAAATTATTTTTACATATTTTTAAATTATGATACTCCCTCCGGTACTTATTAAACGACGTTTACTGTTTG
>NBIL01140602.1:8592-21888 GCA_002752925.1 Viola pubescens var. scabriuscula
TTTTTTGATGAAATCTGACTCTTTTTAGGGATGTATATAGTCAAAACATCGTAATAGTATATACTAAATAATTACTCGCAAACATGAAGGTTTGTATGAAAGACCAAAATGAACATGGATCTTTGTTAAGAAATAAGAGTAAAAACCAACAAAAAGGGATTGCTTTAATGAAAGAAAGAAAAATAGAAAAATGATTTTCATACTATGGATCTGGAATCTTGATGGAGAGTGTAGTGCAAAGAAAAAAAAGGATATAAAGTCAATTTCTTAAATTATAAGGAGTAGAAAAAAAAGTAGACGGAGGTGTTTGGGTGCAGAGCTATTGGTTACAAATTGCAATAATACGCACCAAATTCAAAAAATAGTTAAAACGCAAAACCTTTTTAATGATTTTGGGTTAATTAGAGTAAAGTCACTATTTTTTTTAAATAGGTAAGTATTTTTTAATCGAGGTATTTTTGTAAATAGACAAGTAAGAGTGCTAATAATCTCCATAATTCAACATATAATATAAATAATAATACTAACTTAAGAGCATAAATATATCTTAGATTAGTTATAAGAGAATTGGACTTAGCTAATAACATTTTTGGTAAGCTATGAAAGCATAGTTTGAATTATTTCAAGACTAATATTTCGCGTAAAAAAATGATTAAATATTATGAATTATGTGAGTGCTTTCATTTTATAATTTATTTTAAATATAATCCTGATTGAACATAAATAGTAATTTTTTTTTTTATCTCAGACAAGAACGTAATTAAGAGATTTGACTTCAAAATTTAACCGATTCATAAATTACGAACTAAATAGTAAGACTTTATTAGCTATAAAGTAAAATGTGTTTAGAATAACAAGAGAAAAAAAAAGGAAAATAACCGCAATAGGAATGGAGTGTGAAGAATGGTAAGTTGGTAGGTGAAAGCACTATATATATATACAACACCCAGTCACCCACTACCACTCCATCAATGCATTTGTCTAAGTTAAGAAGAAGAAGAGAGGGAAAAAAAGAGAGTAGTCATGTTCTATCGAGGTACCCCATTTTTTGCAGTAGCATTTTGTGTCGTGTCTGTGTAATTTTTGTGCTTTGAATGAATAAATTAAATAATACTGTATTTGTTAAATAAATAAAAGAATAATGAACTTTTTCAGTCTAAAGTACAGCACATTTTGTCATGAATTATGACAAAAAAAAAAAAAAAAAAAAATCTAAACAGAAGGATCGGGGCCCACCTACCCAATTAATTTATAGTTTAAATTTCAAATTTTCTTTCTCACTCTACACTAGAGTAGTTTATATACAGTGGTTTTTAATTTTTAATTTTAACAGTTGCAACGAAGGAACAAAGAGCTGTAAGTTGCAGTAGTACTCTATAAGATTTAATGATTTAGAGTGGTGAGGGTGAAAAAACTAAGACAAAATTTAGATCCACCGACGCTAGATAGAGAAAAAGAGACAGAGAAGAGCGTCTGGTCGGGATCATCCCTACCAGCCACACAAACCCACAACCACACACCACACACCACAAATCAATCATCCCAGCTCCAGCTGCTGCTCTCTCTTCCTCTTCTTCTTCCACTCCTGCTGTGTGCTGATCTGATTTGTATTTTTTTCCATCTTTTTTTTCGTGGTGAAGCAAAAGGTTTAAAAGTGGATATCTATAGTGATATTGATTGGAGCACCCGCAAAATGACTTCATCTGGCGGTGGCGGAACTGCCAGATTCATGGCTTACTCTCCGTCTCGCTCTCCATCCGCTCCTCACTCACCTCATCTCTCCGGTCTCCGCTCTTCTGCTGCCTCTTCCGCCCTCGTCGCCGAGCAGGAGAGGTATCTACCTATCGGTCAAATCTATTCTAAGATCTGCCGCTTTTAGACTAAGATCAACCTTTTTACTTTGCTTATTATTTTCAATCTCACATACTGTTTTCTTTGGCTTATCCTGTTCCATGTACACTTCTTTTTTCTTTCTTTTATGTACCTAATTATTGCCTTTTGTGGCGGAACTACCTATTTATGGAAGCACTTTTCTGAATTTATGCGTGGATGATTGACTAATTTCTTATCTGTTTCTTGTGTGTGTGGTTTTTTTTTCCCTCTCTTTTTATTGCAGGTATCTATCGGAGTTACTTGGAGAGCGGCATAAGCTTGGTCCATTTTTGCCGGTGCTCCCCAATACATATCGCTTGTTGAACCAGGGTTAGTTTCGTGTCGATTTTTTATTTTTCCTCTCTTTTTGCCTGCATTTCACCTGCGTGGATGTATACGATTCCCTGCTGTTTATGTGTTCTGTTTACCTTGGCAATAAGAGAGGATAATATGGTATGTACTGTCTGAGTTGGCTAGCTGTGTTTGTTGTGTGTAGCCTACTGTAGATGGAAACTAAAATGAAATTAATGATGCTATCTCATCAGGATTTATTTCGAAGCACTGATCTAATTTGCTAATTTGCTAACTCATACTACTTGACATTAACACAAGAATAAAATAAGTGATGCGGTCAATGATCTGTTCTTTGAGTTGGGTAACTCATTTATTACAAATGAAACATATACTATTTTGTCCGTGTAAGTCGTAAAAGGTAACTAGATATTTTTATTCGCTCTTCCTAATACTACTAACTATGCTTATAACTGTGCTGGAACATAGAAATGAAGCACTTTCAGGGTTTTATTGAGCACCAGACCAGACATGAGTTATTCTTGCCAACTCTTTTCTGTATCTAAAACCAGGGCCTTACGACCACACCTGCTTAAGTCTTGAGTACACATGCCTTCTAGTTGTCTGTGGATGTTGTTTTCCATGGGCTAATTCAAACTCTTTACCTTGGTGGATTAGTGACGATTATTTTGGCACAAATTGCTGATTTGTGGGCTGATGCAAGTCTGTTTAAGACCCTCAATTTGATGTTGTGATGGCATAGTTAGTGTGATGGGATAGGATTTCCTTAGCATTAGATGTCTTGAGATTGTCAAATCACGGGGCAACCACAAAATTAGTCATTCTTGATACTCTTTTGGTAGGAATATTCTAATCCATTGAATACCATCGCCCATGCAGGCATTTGATTATATTTAAAAAATGAGATGAGTAAATTATAGTGGGTCTGTGGTGATTTGAATAGAGTGAGGGTAACGCTGTAGCATGTCCCAAAATTATCTTAGTTCTACCTCATTTTGTTAAAGAACACTTGCGTTTTCACTAGGAAACCTACTCATTTCCAGAGGAGCCATTTTGTCTAAAAATACATACAACTCTCACATGCTTGTAGTAGTTGTACTTGCTTCACCTCTCAAGTGTCTCATGTCATCACCTCAAGGCATCGCTTAATAGCTTTGCTAAGATGCAATTCTTCTTTTGCTTTTTCTTCTCTCGTCCCATATTTTGGTTTCTTAACCTCTGGCATCCTTCAACTCATTAGATACAATAGGAATAGTTGATTGTTGAAGAGGTTATGAACCTATGGTTGCACACCGCTGAGGTTGGTGCAAGGCATGGTAAGAACCTTGTGCCTCTTCAATTTTAATCATTAGTTTCTTTCTGATCATTGAATTTGCACTCATGTTCAATATATGATTTCTACCTTCAGTCGTGGGTGGTCTTTTATTCACTAGGTTATCTATGTGACACACATGATCGTCTTGGATAGTGAGTGAGAGATCTTTAGCAGTGACTGTGATGATGAGGTTTTGAAATTGGCGAGTATCTTAGATTTATTATATGGTACAGATATGGTCAGTTATTTTAGTTCTCTTTTAGAAAGAGATCCTCATACATAATTAAGTAGGGGTAGTTCGCTTGGAGTGTGGTGGAGTTTCCTATTATTGAGGAAATTCTGAGTCAAACATGTAAAGGATGGCTGGACCATGGATGTTTCGGCAATGAATTGCTTTTGTTTCATCTAATCCCCTGTTTTCTCTTCTCCTCTTTCTTTTGATGGTGAGTACTTGTAATAAATGCTGTACTTATTGGTCAGTATAGGAGGTGAGGAATTTGATCTAGGGATTTGTTTTGTGACCAGAACTTACATATATGGTTTACTCACGCTATTTTTGTTATTGAACTAAGTAGTTGAATGATGTGGAACTTTGTTATCCGTTGATTGATGCATTTTTGGTTGGACCTATCTGTATGTATTACAGGTCCTTAACCTTTCATTTCAGACTACATTCTTCTAAAAATATGATTTTTTTTTTGGGGGCAGGCATTGATTTTTAACTAACTCAGTTAACAATCCGTCTTGTCTGTCCATTTTGTGGCGACTGCTAACCAATAACAATGCTAACTGGTACATCTTGTTCTTGAAAATTGACATTTTTGAAGCAGAAATATTGCGTGTAACTACACTGTTGGGGAATGCATCAGTTTTAGGTCAAAGTGGGCTTGAACAAGCTAGCCCTTTGGCTTCTGGAGGAGTATTTTCAAATGGAGGAGCCGATGCAAACGGATGGGCATCGCGGTTTCAATCAGAAGTACGGATACTAACCATTAACATAACCTTCTTTTTCCATCTAATTTACTGTTTTCTAGAAGCTTTTCTGACTATAGTCTATATGTTTTACATATAATTCTAACATAATTTTTGTCTGAGTTTGTACTTTAATTTCAAGGTTGTCCTTTACAGGTAGTCTCAGTTTAACACCATTTGGCAGTGAAAAGTAGATGTAAACATTGACTGCAGTTCCAGAATTTCTCTTTTAATATGATGGTTCTTCATTCTCTTCTCATTTTTCCCCCAAAAGAAATGAAGTTGCAAGGACACAAGTCAGTTTCTAGTTGGTGACAGGTTGTAGGTGTAACGCATGAAATAATCATTTCAAGCCTCATGAAACGGCAGCACCCTTCCTCTAGGGTGATGATGGCTGATCTGCATAGAACTAATTGGGTTACTTATTTATGAGTGTCCCATTTAACTGACTTTTTGTGTAGATAGATATCAATATGCAAATGACAGGCTGGCGGGTTTGTTACTAATTGTAGAATTGAGCTAAAGTGTTGATGCCCTTGCACACTTGCTTTTAAATTTGGAAGTGTCTATTGTCAGTATATTCTGTGGTTATTACTTATTCATTAACATAGTTCCTCTCTTGGGCCTTTTTCTGTCTTGTCTGTCATGGTGAAATTAGTTTTAATTTGTGCAGTTCATGTTTCCACAACATTCTTCTGTTATATTTATATGTTCTCTTGGGTAACACTTAGGAATTATCCAAAGCTTTAGGAACTCTATCCCTTTGGAGTTGTATTGTTCTTCTCCTTGCAATATGAAACTGGAAAACAACATTGATATGCTGACTATGTTGTGATTTTTGACAACACCTGGAATTATGTTGTGCAGATGTCAGGTTTACTGCAGGCCTCATCAGCACAAAACTGGCTGAATTCTCAAGGTAACCCATCCGGTCTTATTGTGAAGAGAACCATCAGAGTGGATATTCCTGTGGACCAATTTCCTAATGTACGGATCATCTCTTCTGTCCAATTAATTTTACTGTGATTTATCTTTTTATTATCAACCTTTTTTTATTTTATGTTGATCTCTTGTAGCAGTTCAACTTTGTCGGGCGCCTGCTTGGTCCGAGGGGAAACTCTCTTAAACGAGTTGAAGCAAGTACAGAGTGCCGAGTTCTGATCAGAGGCCGTGGCAGCATCAAGGATCCAGCTAGGGTAAAATGACATTTACTTCCCTTCTCTGTTCAGCATTATACTGGCTTATGTTATTGAACTTTCATACAGTTAGAAGCTTTGAAATTGTTCCCGATTGCACTAATGGTATGAAAGCTGAAAGATTAGATCTTCTAAGTGGTTTCCTGTAAGATCCATTTTCCTAGGCGTTGGTTCTTTAAGTCGTTTGGATCTTCTAAGTGGTTTCCTTGTAGATCCATTTAGGGAGGCATTAGTTTGTTAAGTTTTGAGGCCACTGATCTTTTCCCTGCTTTTCAAATCTATCCTTTTTATTAATGGTATTGGCTTTCATGCACATCTCTATAGAAGATTGCTGCAAATGTGTGCTCTCTTGAAACCTGGACGTGTTCATGGTGTTTGAAATAGCTGAATATTTATTTTCCCTCATCCGGTTTTCAAAAACTGTTAAGAGCTTAGGCAGTGGTTCTACACAAAATATTTTTCTTACACGTATTACCCTCGTTGCATGATCAACCTTAATTTGTTTTGCTATGGTGTGATTCTGGGCTCTATAATAATTGATTGTTTAATTCTTGTAGGAGGAGATGATGAGAGGAAAACCAGGGTATGAGCATCTAAATGAACCTCTCCATATTCTAGTTGAGGCAGAATTACCAGTGGAAATAGTTGATGCTCGTCTGATGCAAGCCCGTGAAATACTTGAAGACTTGTTGAAGCCTGTGGTAAGGATCCTTTACGTGCACATATGTTACTGCAAGGCATGTCCTTGTGTGGTTTAATATTGACAACTATCCTGCATTTATTTAGGATGAATCACAAGATTTCTACAAGAAACAGCAGCTAAGAGAGCTTGCGTTGATCAATGGTACACTTCGTGAGGAGGGTTCCCCGATGTCGGGTTCTGTGTCTCCCTTCCACAACAGTCTTGGAATGAAGAGGGCTAAAACCAGGGGGTAATGGTTCCTTGTTAGTAACTGGGCTTTTGGAGTTACTTTCTGCCAGTAATCAGCAGTGCTGATGACACAGTTATGCTGCCGTGTCAACCGATGCCTCCAACTGCCATCGGGGCACTGGTATTGTTGTGTGTGCCAGTTCTAACTTTGTTTCTATATGAAGTGTGCTTTATAATGCTGTCTTTGGGGGAGGTTTAAGGAGAGTACCACATGCTAAGGGGGCTGGTTATAGTTAAGTTTGGGGGCGTTTGCTTCTTTATGTTGCTTTAGGTAGTTAGTTTGTATTCAAGACTGTTCGTCCGTCCGTACGTCCTTGTATTGAGATAGATTCTACTATGAGCTTGTAATGACAGTTTTGATAGTGATGATGCTGATTGATGAGAAAGTTAAGGTTTGGTTTGTATAAGTAGTGAAACCAAAATATGATGTACACAATGTGTCGACTTTTATGGGTTTAAGCGTCTTGCTCTTGCCTGTTTTATCATGTAGTTGATGAATTTGGAGGTATTCTTTGTTATCCAGTAGTATATTCTATTTGCTGTCCTGCTCAACTGGTCTCTTTCCGAAAGGTTTTAAAGTGCAGTAACTTATGCAGGAACTTCATTGCTGCTTCATTTCAGCTTGTCACACCCAATTAGGAAAATGCTAAAATGGTCACCCAGAATGGTCACTGAGAATGGGGGAATGACCTGGCAGTGGCTTTTGATGGCAGTTTTGTAAGTTACAAAACTGCCATCAAAAGCCACTGCTACGTCATTCTTTCATTCTGGGTGACCATTCTGGGTGACCATTTTAGCATTTCCCTTTAAATTATTGTTGTTGCAAATTGTGATATGGTCGGCAATGGCAGTGAAAAATTGTCTTGACCGTGTTGTCTGAAATCTGAATCAGTTCAGGCAAACCGGTCCAAAGGAACTAGTTATGGGGGCTGTCAAAACAGGACGTCCCGGTCCCGATAAAAAACGGGACTAATTTTACGGTCCCGTTATCAACCCGTCAAATGATTCCGGGACCAGTCCCGGAAAAATATGGTTCTGGGGTTTTTTTTTTTAATCTAAAAAATGTTTCATGTAATTTTTTTCTACCATATTACTCCGTACTTGAGTTTTAGTCAAATTAATTTAACAACTATGTTTTTAACAATACGTGAAAAGATGGAACAAATAAAAAAGAGTAAATAAATAAAGATTATGAAGGAAGAATGTACAAAATTTTGATAGTGGAACAAAAAATGGGCCAGAAATGAAAAAGCAATTGAGGAGAAAGAAAGAGTGAGGGAGAGTGAAAATTGAAAATAGGGTGCGGCGTGCCGGCCGCTAACCCTAAATTTCTTTTTTCAGTTTTTTTCCGGGACCATTTTTTGTCGGGACTGGTCCCGGTCTCGACCGGTCCCGACATGCCAAGTCCCGAAAAAAAACGAACCGGGATTGGTCCCAGTCTCGGAAAAAAACCCGGGATCGGGACCGAGTCTTCGGGTCTAGTCCCGTTTTGACAGCCCTAGTTATGGCATATATCAAGCAGCCGCTGGCGATTTCTTTGTAGTAACGCAACTTCTGTGTACATTCCAATTGAAGCGCCCTCTCCTACACTCCAAATAACACCCTGTGGAATGCATACCTTTACACGAATGTTGGGAGAGTTATCCTCTTTTGGCATCTTTAAGTCTCGGCAGTGTTCGACCACGAATAGTTTTCTGCCCAAGAGGACACTGGGGGAGAAAGAACTCCACTCTCACTCTCACTCTCACTCTCACTAATATTTATTCCATGAACAAATTAATGGAAAGGTGCATCCTCAACACATCCAAAAAAAACAAACAAACTTACCCTTCTTGATACATACCACGAACACTATCCACAAACTTATTTCGTTACTATCAGACTGGTTTTAGGGTTCTATACTGCTAAAATATGTACACAACAACGATACATGTTCATTTCAACTTAGCTAATAATGGAAAATCAAATAGCTACTTATGCAGGAACTTCATTGCTGCTTCATTTCAGCTTGTCATTGTCATGATTCTCAACTACGGACCATAATAATGTACTCGCTCGGGCCTTCGTTTATCCTTCTTCCTCGTCTTCGGTATCATCAATTCCAACCCAGCGAGTGAAAGCAAACAGGAATTCCTTAAAGTTCACCGTTCCATTTTTATCCCAGTCCATCTCTTCTGCAACAGTCAAAGCAAGGCACATAGCAAGAGGGATATCATCAAATCCAAAAGCAGAATTAAACTTTTGTGACCACCTAAACATTAACATTTCATCAAGTTGCCATGTTTTTCCACCATATTCTAAGCAAAAATGCAAACTACCAAAAAGACGAATATACCAGATAAAAAGCTAGATGCAAACCTAACATGCATGTGTGCGCGAGAGAGAGAGACGGAGTGAGATAGATGACTGACCAAATCTTTTCATAGCTATTCGTCCAGAAGAACGCTCCCCTGATTCATTTATGGCATGGAACATCTCGTTCTTGCTGACGTAACCATCCTTGTTCTTGTCCAAGAACACAAACGCATCAACCAATGTTTCAAATGTGGGCTCCAACTTCGGCATCCCCAAACGTGATTTCTAGAAGAATGTCACGGAATACGTGTAATAGAAAGGAAATGCATTTACGTCAAAAAAGTTTATGTGAAGAGCACAATATTCACTTGCATCCCCAGGCATTACCACGGAAATGGTGCTGGGACAGAGTTAGCCGATGCATTCGGCACATAGCTTCCCTTTTCCTATACCTCAAATAAAACTCATATCTGTTAAGAACAAGACTCCAAGGTAATTTATAGCAGAACCTACAAGTGGCCTTTTCTAGTGAAGACAACTAGTGATATAATAGTGAAAGATAAAGCAATAGAACATTAGGTTATGGCAGAAAAAAGAGAACTTAGAAGTACTCTGTGATGGATACGGCATTGAGGGCAGCAGGATCATCCTTGAGGAGGTAAACAAGACAGAGAAAGACAATAAACTCATTGAACTTCATCCCCATATTCTCATCAATATCGCATGCCTCAAAGAGATCATTAGTTTCCTCCTCCTCGAAAGAAACTTCCAGCTTGTGAAAACACTTCTTCATCTCTTCGCGATCGATAACGCCATTGGAGTCCTCATCTAAGTGGAAATAAAATGGACGCTTACTTCTTTGAAGTAAATAAAAAAGAAGCAATGCATATGCGAGGTGCTATTGTGTCCATATGCATGCCACAACACATCTGCTAATAAGTAATTTTCTTGCGAAGTTGCTATCAACTATGGAATAATAGTATTAGCCCTATCAACCATATTGGTATCAGTATTTCATAGCAGCTTTTGACTGACAAACATGGAAGCTTAAGGCATGTCCAGACAAATTCAGCAGTTATTGAACCAAAAAAAGAAAGGGGACTGAAGACCTACCGAATTGTGCAAAAATATCTTTACAGTTTCTCAAATTCTCATCTATTTTTGGGAATTTCAAGATGATGCTGTTGAATGATTTTATTGTACTTCCTTCAGCTTCTCTCCGCTGCAAAGCTTCAACCATTTTCGCCTCGATTTTTGATTCGGGTATCCATGCCTTCTTAGGTGAATCTATCTTCCCCACCACACCTCCCATTGTCAGTTAATTAGACAAAATGGGCTGTATATTATCTCCAAAATTCAAAATGCGCCTGCTCATATTTTCACATTAGAACGTTAGAAGACACTCAAAGCACGCAAAAGCATAAGCAAAATGACTGGCAAAACAACAAAACGCATCTCAAATCAACCGATTTAATCGGTGCCCTCATAGCCTTTCTCCAAATGGAAGAAACAATCTATGTATCCTCATAGCAAAGATCTGCAAGAAATGACATCGTAACTCATAGTAACAACCTCGTATCGACAAAACCCAGCACGATCAAGAACCAAGATCATCACAAGACACAAAAAGACAGAACCATAGATCCATGATCACCAAAACAATGGAAATTTCAAATAGGAAAAAAAGTCTAGAGACTAACTCATCTCAAAATTAGGAGGGAAAAGAAAAGAAAAGAACCCAGAACTAGCCATCTATGTTCATATATCTTTCCTAAAAAAGGTAAAACAAACAATACTTGTATTCATCCGAATATTCACACAACAAATTATGCAAGAAAAGAAATCATGTATGTCAAAAATAAGAAAGGAGAGAGACAAGACAAAGATTGGAGAGACGCACCTGGTTGTTGAAACAAAATGAACAAGACCCAACAGAGCCAAACACCCTTTCTCTCTTTCCAGTTTCCAGCACCAACAGAGGCTTCTTTGCAGATGAAACTGTCTAAAATATCCTTTGCATATTCTTAAATTTCTTTGTTTTTCTTTTCCTGGAGAGTTAGTAGTATATAAGTATATAAACTAAGAGATTTCAAAACTTTTATATTTTTTTATTTAGTGATGTTGAAGTTGAAATGCAATTTGGTTACGACACAACACAACACAACCAGAGCATAAATAGGAAATCGGCTAAGTTTGTGGAAGACCCACCACTCTCGGTCTTCCCGTTCGGCTCCTAAGACTCTATTTAGCGTTCAAGTTCTAGCTAGAAAAGTGCTGTGGGAAAAAGTGTTGTGTAAAAAATACTTTTGTAAAAATCAGTATGCTGTTTGGTAAATATTTATTAAAAGTGCTGTGAGATACGGGAAGTTGTTTATAGTGTTTGATAAAAACGGTTGTTCAAACTATGGTTTGAATGTAAAATGACTATAAAGGACAACCTATTTCAAGTATTATAATTAATATTTTTTAGCCATATATATAGATTATTTACCAAATCAATCTATTTCTTTAAACAAATAATTAACATTTTATTTATACCAAAAATTAAAATTTCACTAGAAGAAGAAAAAAAAATTAAATATTGAGCACTTCTTTAAAGTTTTACATATATAAATAATAAGGTGAGGAGAGGGTTTTTTTACAATCAAATAAAAAAGCCCAAAAGAGTTACTCCCTCCGCACTCTAATAAACGACGTTTTGAAATAGTAAAAATCCATAGGACAATGATCTTTGATTTTATTTTATTCCACATTGTTTCATTTTTATTCTTAATTTCTACTCAAATTACCACACCATCATCAAATTGGGTTGATGCATAATTTTTTTTGTCATTTGCACAAAATATATACTTCGGAAAAGATAAAATGACAAGCATTATGAACAGTAAAAATCTGTAGGAAAATGACAGTTATTGGAGTCCAAAGGGAGTACTGTATATCACCTAGTCTTTTTTTTATCTGAATGTTTTGATTTATTAAATTCCATTCTAAAAGGAAAATTAAAGAGCCTAGCTGGTATACATTACCAAATTAATATGATAATGCATCTAAGATTTATGCAAAACCTGCTTGGAGTTGATACTTGATAGGGTGATTCTATCAAGAAAAATATGATCTTTAGCATTTGCTAAGGAAGAAATTCGGACTTCACACCTCTGAAAAGAACAACAACCAACAATACTTCAAGATAAACTCCATATCATGGCTTTAAAAGCATAGATGATAAGGCAAGTTTGCCTCATTGACCAATTCAATGGTTCAAACACAAACAAATGGAGCAGACAAAGACAAGACATCTTCATTCAACAGCAAAGTTCTACATGGACAGAAACAATTACAAATGTCCTACATCCTAAGAACATCGAACCTTTTCCACAAGATAAAACATACCCATTAAAAGGAAAATGGAGCAAATAAACCTAAGCCTTAGATGATGGTGACTTGGGTTTTTTGGTTGCTGCTGCTGCTTTCTCAGATTTCTTGGGTAGGAGAACCAGATTGATGTTTGGCAAGACACCACCATGAGCAATTGTCACACCAGCAAGCTGGTTTCCTAGCTCTTCATCATTCCTCAAAGCCAACATCACATGCCTAGGGATAATCCTGTTCTTTTTGTTATCCCTTGCTGGATTACCCGCCAGCTCCAAAACCTAACCAGATTCCAAAAAAAACATTAAATTCAGAAAAACAACCCCAGGATCCAGCTCAAATTCAAGAGATTAGCAATGCAGGATCACCAAACACTTCTATGACCACAAGCAACTCATCAACTATCACTAATAAACAAAAGTTTCGTATCATTGGCGGCCATCATTAAGAGAGCCAATTCAATGTTTCACATCGCAGAAAAATCATAGCTGAACTACTTAAGTGTCAAACAAACATCAAGGAGGAACTACTACAAGTCACTAGTTAAGCAAAAACTAGGATAGTTGCATAATGAGGAGGGGAAAATGACAAACTATCAAGGATTTCAAAAATGGTTTGATGGTGAACAAGATGTCTTAACGGTAACACTAACAATATCCGCACATACCAATTCAACCATAAAGGTATATCCCACAAAGTATGTAATAAGCATAACCTAATATTGATCATCCAAAAACTCACAAAAATAAAATCCGATAACACCAAACAGGAAAAGCAGAAAGACGAAATCTCCCACAACACTAAGGCCCTGTTTACCTGGGAGAATTTCTCCAGTTTTTAGAAAACTGGAGAATTTTTCAGAAAACGTGTTTACTTGGTATAGTTTTCGTTTTCTATTTTCCAACGAAAATTCTCCATTGGAAAATCGATGAACAAATTTGGAGAACGAAAAAAAGTTATTCTCCAATTTTCCAACTGTTGACAAGGCAAAGTGGAAAACTCGGTTTTCCACTTAAATGATATTTTTTTAATAC
>NBIL01140670.1:0-14360 GCA_002752925.1 Viola pubescens var. scabriuscula
AACTTAAGTTTCAAACCTGAATAATTACAGCTTTTCCTAATAATTTTGGGTCTACATTGTTAGAAGGAATCTGTAGGCAACTAGCTTGTGGCCAGCCGGGACTCAGCTAGAGAATGAGAAGAATTAGGTTTATAGGGGCGAGAGGTCTCTTCCCTAGGTCTAGGAACGGTCTCTTTTTATTTTTATCAATCAACTAGCTAAATCCTATAAGTGAGCCTTAGGATTGCTAGAAGATTAGGGTTCTTAATAGAGGGTCTCTTTAAGTAACTTGATTAGGAGGAGAGTAGAAAGTCAAAGTGAACCTGACTTCTATAGCCGCCCTATGAAATTCAGTTTTAAACATTTATGTACCGAAGATCAATACATATGAATTATGACCTTTGGTTATGTCTTTACTGAGAATTTCTTATCATTTGATTTTATTCATCACTTGTTTATTTACTATTTTTACTACATTCTATTTTGTTAATTAGTTACAACAAAACCCCCTCATTTTTGTTAATACCATTGTTTCAATCGGTCATATTCGGATACTACAATTAGACTTAAATCTCTGTAGAACGAACCTCCTATCACTTATATTCTTTATTTCAATGTAATAAGTTGTATTAATTTTATTTTTGAAGGATTCAGTAGCCATCATAGGTTGAGTACAAAGGCCAATAATATCATTAACTCGTTAAAAAAAAAGGAAGCTTGTAGAAGCAGTTTTGTCGTGCCTGTTTCTTTTTTTCTTATATTTTTTTTAATTCAAGCATTATCAGTTTTAACTAATTTAGAATTTTCTTAGAAAACTTTATATATATTTTTTCGAATTTTGCGCAGTTTGTTTAATATTTTTGAAATTTTCATATTTTTTGATTTTTTTTAAATGACATGTATGTCCATGTTAGAAAAAATAATACTACAAAATATCACGTAAGACAGATAATGGTAAGTTATAAACGAACTGAATAAAAGTAATTATTCGGGTAAAAAAGACATATATATAAAAAAATAAGGGGTCAAATTAATACGTTAACTCAAGTACAAGTACTATTTTTTAAGTATCCTTATCTTGATCGTCATGTCACAGCCTGGAGAGATTGGGCCCTCTTTACATGGTAGCTTTCGGCCCAACAGTTTTTGCTCCGTTCAGAAAATAAGGTTATCAATTGGCAGATTTTTGTTTAAAAGTTGAAACATTTTTTGCAAAGTAATTGAAGTTAGTCAGTATCTCAAGGGTACTATCGACTATTTATCTTAATATGAGGGATTCGGCCATACCTCCCTAACGGACACATAGTTAAATATGGTCAAACGGTCATAATCAAGTAGACTTGGTCAAACGGCACAAGACCAGATAAGTACACAGTATCCCATTTGTCCTTTATAGTTCTATCGGTGACGGTAAAGCAAACGACATCATCAACAGTACCTCCTACGGTACGTGTCCCGTTAGCCACCCTCATCCTAACGGCACAGGACAGCTGGACTTGGAGGGCGAGGTCTATAAATACCCCCCTCCACTTCCTCATAAGACATGTTCACTTAGAGGCATAACTACTACTACATTGGCTGAGCTAATGCCAATTACCAATAGACCTTTACACATATATCCGATTACTGACTTGACCGTCGTAGACCTCCTCCGACGTATTGCAGGTATACAAAACAAGACCAGATCATCTTCACAGCGAACTATACAAAAACTCCTACCCCGATCAAGGACTATCAGAGTAAATCATAGGAACGAAGTTGATTAATTGAATTGGGTTTAGTTGAACAGTATTATCCAATTACGCTTTTGAAGAAATAGCAAAAGAGAAATCACCACTATCATTCTCTCCAAGTCTTTTATTATTAGGATTCTTGTTGTTCTGTCTTGTTGGTTCTTGCTCATGATTCTTGTCGTTTTGCGTACTCGGTTCGAGTTGTTCCCTGGTGGAGGGAGGACAAGCTTCCATTTCTGACAACTCGGTTTCAGAATAGTATGATTTAGGAGAAGTTAACCCACTTTCAATGTCAGGACCAGAGCTGGGTTTATACTTATGCAGCAAATGCAGAGGTGAACTCCCTCGGCTTGGGGTACTGACTGGGATCATAAACCCAGGTGACATTTCTCCTCCTCCTCTTTCCTTTCTCCTCAACTTCTTCCTTTCCTTTGCAGCGTTTTGCCAGTTTTTCAGTGCTTTTGCTGTTTGCTCTTCAAAGATTGCCTTCTTCATGTGAGACCCCATCTACAATCAAATTTTTTATATGTATTTAGTTAAATTTAAGAATTGTTAAGTTAGTTTTTGCCATACGAACATGATGAGTACGGATCCGGTTAGTTTCTACATTAGTTTGTTTTAATTTACTAATTGTACTAACTTAATTACTATTTACGTGCCCTATGTCAAAACCTTAGGATAACACGCATGCAAAGAATATCAAATTGATACAAACTAGAAAGAATTTTTGCTAAAAAGAAGGAAAAGTTAGTTATAGTGCTATAGTACTCACTTGGGTTACTAAGGCATAAAGTGGGAAGGTGACATAGCTGCAAAAGCATTGAAGGACTACAGCAAATAAATGCCTTGCAATTAACTCTGGATGGTTTTCATGGAAGCATGATGACAATCCGAATTCATACTGCATTTTCGGACAAAGTTTAGCTCATAAATTGTCAAAAAGGAATCACAAAAAATACAGAAAACATGATTGAATTAGATTTTACCAATGTCCAGAGAAAGAAAGCCATCTGGAATGCATTCTGTAACATTTTTTAATGGATCAGGAAATTTTAAGAAACTTTCCAAAAATGGGATCAAAAGATGCAATTGTTGTTGTTCAAGAAATTTACCTGGAACAAGGAGAAATGTACCAAGAACAGAATTATATCAGGGCGATTGAACCAGAAGTATTTGTTACTAGGCTCCACCACAGGCACTCCTTTCACCACTGTAGTTTTATCTTGGATTTGTTGAGCCATTTTCATCATGATAATTTCAAACTTTGCCCCAATAATTAGCATTATCTGTTTAATCATGCATCATAACGTTTTAGCAACCTTGAAAAGCTACCCAAGGATAAGAAATCAAACCAGTTGTAGATTTTCTTACAGCTAATGGGACAAAGGAAATCCAGCTTAAGGTGTACCATCCTGGAAAACAATGGTATTGGTCAGTTGAAACATTCTTGTTGTTGATGGTTTTAGAGACAGAAGCAGAGATTCCTTACCATATACATTGAGAATCAGAAATAAAATGGCACATGCCCACAATGGTAGGCTGCATGAGAAGTTCTTGGTTAGTTTCTTGATGATCTTGGCATAGAAATTCCAGAGAAAATACTAAATAGAGTGACAGGAAACCAACCTTACGCCCACGACCACCTTGAAATCATCTTCCATTGATCTTTTGATGTAGTTATGGAAGTTGAATTTTCTGTTTTGAGCAAAATGAGCCTGCACAATATCAATCATCGTCCGTGGTCATGAAATAGTATATATATATACTTCAATTCAACAGGATGATAGGATTAACCAAGTTAATTTAAGTACTTGTACTTACATTGATAAACCCATGTCGCAATGTCAGGTAATCAACCTTTGTTACTGACTGAAAGAATTGCCTGAAAAAGGCCACCTGATGAGTAACATTGTAACAAGTTCCATGAGAGATCATTAATGGAAAATAGTAGTTGGTGTATCTGAGTATAGGGTGTATAAAACAAGAGTAGGTTGTAGATGGCTCTTCTTCTTACAATCCATCTAAGGCCTGGGGTTGCTGAGATGCCTGCGGTATGGCGCTGGACGAAAGACGTTTGGCGAACAAATCTAAATCTTGAAGGATCTAAATATCAAACAAGCATGTTAGAACCTAATATGTCTCGAGTCCAAGTCCCTAGTCACATTACTATCAATGACAGAAAGCAAAAGTGATTTTTTATTACCAGTGCTATATTCGTACACCAACGATGTTGTCTCTGATTCCCATGATTTCCATTTCTTCATCTGTTAGTACGTGTAGTATTACTCATTACATTCTTACACTTTACTAGCTGAAAGTTCAATACTTTCTAGTTTCTCCATACAAATTAAAGTTCAATAAAAGAAGTGTCATGGATAGCCATACTTTAGCTTTTGCAAGGGCAATGGTGAAAATGCTGTAGAGAACATGAACGATTCCTAGCACGAAAATGAAGATATGCAACTGATGAATCCCTGTCTGAGAAATCAGCGGCACTTTATCCTGCAATAACACAAAACCATTACGAACAATTCTGGACACCCATATAAACAATCAAACCTAAGTACTGTTTTATTTTGATCTTTACATGTTTTGAACAATGATCCTCTCCAATTCCGCCATTGTTTGTAGTTTCTTTCTTGCATGGAAGCATAAAGGTGCTAGCTTTCTCAGAAATGCACATCTCAGAAATGGGTTTTGTGCCAACTGTTATAAGTAGTGATATGAAGCCTAGCAGCATCAGTTCTGCAGTAGAATCATCAAAAACCGCTCGAATTCTTTAGCAAATCACCAAAAACAAGAACCATAAAAAGAATGCACAAACTCTGAAACTTTCTAAAGGAAGATACCTGCTTTAATCTTCTCTAGAACTTCTGACATTTCCTTCTTATGCCGCTTTCGAAACAACTGCCATTATAGGAATTGAAAAAAATGAAGATTTTGAACATTTTGTTAGCGAAAAGGTTTGCATTTTTTTTTGATACAGACAGTAAACTAGGCCAGGTAGAAATTACCTCGCCGAGGGATTGGATTCCACGTTCAATTAAGAGGGAAATGATGACAAATACAGCGCAAACAAGAGCAACAGCCCAGGTGGGTGTGTTCTGCAAAGAACGTTCTCCATCTCCACCATCTACGGCCATTGCAGAAATAATCTCTGCAGGAAAAAAGCGGAGCACCAAAAAATGCTCAACCCTCTTTAGTAGCAAAAGTATAGTTTTTAGAATGTGAAAGGCCTAAAGGGTATAAATAAATTGATGCCGGCTTTTTACAGAACTAAAACTAAACCACAGGAATCAAACGCAATAGAAAAACTAAAACATAGACATCTCACAAGTTTCCTGAACAGGAGACAATGTCAAACCAACAAGACCACTAGTTGGGGAATGTAAATGAAATCTTATTTCTTATTACAGCTTTGTTTGGTATGCCTCGTACTTACATTCTTACTCGTTTTCACTCTCACACTTCATTTTCATTCCTATAAATATATTCCTAATATCAAACATGCCCGGAAATCTTTTGAAAATTCTCAATATTTTAGGTCTTAATCACAAGTTTCTCGAAGCATATTGGACTAGGACTAATTTTGTTCGTGTTCCTATATATTTACTTCATACATAAGAATAAAACCAATGAATTTTTTCTTAAGAAGTGAAAGTTTCTAACTACTCACATCAATCGGACGTGTAAGATGTAACATTAACTAACAGTTATTCTTGTCTTTTCTGCACTGGAGTCTTGTAACAGTTATGTTCTGTGTTAAGCACTTTAGACTTGGTCTTTGGAAATTTGCAGCCAAATAGATCATAGCTTTTGGTTCACTTACCAAATCAAACATAATAATTTGCTTAAAAGAGTGCTTTCCGGGTCTGCTGGGGGCATCAGATTTAGTAATTAGTCCACCTCCTAGTCATAGGCCCCAGCTGCTGTCCATGCCACAACATTCCAAATGAATGTTCCAATTATTTTGGAACTGGAAACTCAACAATAATGTCAACATATTGTCTTGCAACTTGTCTACCATGCCATTGCTAACATTAAACAAAAAGAAGAAAACCCCATTTATTTCATTGATTATCTGTGTTTCTATTCGAAGTGAGCTTCGATACTCAACGTGTACAACTTTTGATGGTAAGACAATTTCCAAATTTATTCTTTCACTCCAATTTTAACCTTTTGCTACCCCTGCCGATTCGAATAATGATAATTTAGGCCGTTTAGATTGAAAAACGGACACCAAAACACCTCCAAATTTTCATTTAAAAATTGAAAATTATGGTATAGGTTCCTGCATTCCCAATACATTCATACCATCTGTCATTTGCAACAGCAACAAAAAAAACCATACACTACTCACTTAATCTGCAAATGTCAGTCATACTATTCATCCAATATGTACTCATCATCTGCCTCATCTCATCCATTCTCCTTCATTCCCTTCTGAAGAAACCCACCAAAGAATCTGCAGCAGCAGGAGCAGCCCTCACTCTCCCTCTATCCCCTCCCTCTCCTCGGCCACATCCACCACTTAGCCCCCATACCTTTCAAAGGTTTCCACAACATTTCCTTCAAACACGGGCCTCTCCTCCACCTCTACCTCGGCTGGCACCCAGTCCTCCTTGTCTCCTCCGCAAAAACAGCATCTGAAATCTTCAAAACCAAAGACATCAACTTCGCATCAAGAATCAAATCTCCCTTCGAAGACACCCTCTTGTTCGGAAGCTCCACCAGTTTCTTCAACGCCCCCTACGGAGACTATTGGAAATTCATGAAGCAACTGTCTGTTCAGGAACTTCTAGGCGCGAAGCAGATCAAAAGGACACGTAATCTCAGACCGGAAGAACTGTTCCGATTCTTGCGCAGGTTTCTCGAAAAAACTGAAAAGAATGAGGTTGTTGATGTGACAGGAGAGATTCTGACTGGCGGATAACATCACGTGCAGGATGGTGATGAGCGCGAGGTGTTCGGGTGAAGATAATGAGGCAGAGCAGTGCAGAGAGTTGGTGACTAAGTCGTTTGATGTCGCATCGAAATTGGCTTTCGCTAAATTGTTTGGTCCTGTTGGGAGATTTTGTATCTGGGTTTTTCAGAATCGGATCATGGAAGTGCCCAGGAGATACGACCAGCTGTTCGAGAAGATTATGCAGGAACATGAAGAAAGAGCCAAGAAAGAAGGCATTGACAGAGAAAACAAAGATTTAATGGACATTCTGATGGAAGTTTATCATGACAAAGATGCCCATGTTAAGATTACTAGGAAACAAATGAAACTTACTTCTTGGTAAGTAATAATTACAACAAATCACTCAATTTTTTTTTTTTTATAACTCAGTTGTGACTATTTTTTTCAGTCTCTTGGGAGTCCTTTCTGGCATTCCGGCATGGAATTGATCCATTTGAGCATGGTCTAACTGTAAATGGGCAACTAACATAGTTTTCTGCATTCCTCATATTCGAACAAGTGAACTAGACCATTTTTCCTTTACAAAAAATACTGTTAATTTTTCTTTCAAAATTTATTGAAACTTTTTTCTCTCAGGATCTGTTCATTGGAGGCACTAGTGCTACTGCAGATGGGATATTATGGGTAGTAGCAAACCTGATCAACAGACCAGAAGTGTTCAAAAAAGTCAGGCAAGAAATAGAGCAAGTAGTAGGAAAACACAGGCTAGTTGATGAGTCAGACATTCCAAAACTGCCTTATTTCCAAGCAGTTGTCAAAGAAACACAGAGACCATTCTCCCCGGTCCCGATCTTCGACAGGTTATGCAGAGAAACATGCCAGATTTCAGGTTATGACATACCGTAAGGGATTACAGTTGTGATGAACGGGTACTCGATAATGAGAGATCCTGAAGAGTTCCGGCCCGAAAGATTCTTACAGGGTAGTAGTGACTCCGATTTGGAGAAGGCTTCTAGCTTTGTGACTTTTGGTGGAGGGAGAAGGATGTGCCCCGGCACGACTTTGACTTCTAGCTGGACTCATGGCACTGTTGCGGCAATGTTGCAGTGTTTTGATTGGAAAGTTGAGGGAGGAGTAGAGGGCAAAGTTAATATAATATGCAACCAAGACCTATTATTACCATGAGCTTGGCTAGTCCTGTTCTGTTACGGCCTGTAGTTTACTTCAACCCTTTTGCATGAGCTTTTTTTTTTTTTTAGCTATATCGAATAATTTGAAAAATAAAACACTTGTTGATCATTAATTAAGCTACACATTCATCCAAGAATGAGATTTAATTTAATTCTCGCTGACACAGATGTAAATTAATTTGATTCACCATTTTAAAATTTATTACTTTAAATAAATTGTAGGATTTTTCATTTCGATGAATTCGTCCATATAGATTTATCTAAATCAACAAATTCATATAAATAGTACTGAATATGTAAGTTAGCGAGTTGCTAGATTAATACTTATGGGTACACCATTTGCATGTACCTAGCTGAAAGGATAATCCTATACTCTTGGTAATCAATCATCATGGAAAAAATGATTTACATTTTATTCTTTTTATGGGAATACAAATTATTCCAGCACATTTCTTTTTTAGAAGACGACAAATCTTGTTTTTTTCTTGTATTTCCCTCCCAATTAATTACCCGGATGACAAAAGAACATAATTCTTGGTGCGTCGCATTAAGGGCCTCCTTCGTATGAATGGCTGCAATATTCATGTTATCCACGTATTTCGGGAAGCTAATTGTGTAGCTGATAGGTTAGCCAACTTAGCATTCGGGTAGGAGTTGGGGTTTCAATAGTTTGATGATGTTTCTCTTAGTTTAGTCATGACCTGTAATGGTGACAAATGGGGTGTTTTTTCTTATCGTAATGTAAGGCATTAAGCCATCTTTTCTAATAAAAAAAAAAAACAAAAAAGAATATAATTTTATACATTATAAGTACGTAGAATTGTTCCAGAATATATCTCAGCTTGTTAATCAAAAACTTCCAACCCAACTTTTTTATTTTTTATGCAATTTTTTCTTTTTATCAACTTTTTTATGCTATATTTAGTGAGTTGAAACGACGCCGTTCCTAAGCTAGGCCCAAATAGTGTCATCCTTAATGGGCCTTACAGTCTGGTGATATTTCGGGCCTATACAGTTGAGTTTCAATTATGCCCAGTAACTGAAAATCTCACCTCGTATCGACAAACAAGACACTCGATATCATCGAAGAACGGACGTAGACAACGAGAAAGACAGAGACGAGAATTGCAGGGAAAAAAAACAATAATTTTTCGTGGTGCCATTTCTCCAACCAAATTCCTAACCATGGCTTCTATCTCAAGCTCCTTTCTCTCGCCGACAACTCTCCAAACTCGCTCCTTCTCCTCTGGTATTCAGTACTTGTGCTTTGCTTATGTAACCATTTTTGCTGTGATTCCATTTCTCATTCTTTTTTGGAATTTCTAGTGATGGGTAGTTTTTTTAAAAATGGATCTTAGGTTCTTCTTTGAAGTCCTCCGAGCAATCTCATCTATGCATCAGCCCTTGCAATCTCTCCGGTAAAGTAAAGCTTTCTGTTCAGGCAAGGTACGATGTTGGTGTGGTTCACATAGGTAGTAGTTAGTGCAACTAAGGGGATTCATTTGAGCTTGTGACATGAAATTTGTTTCTGGGTTTTGTGCAAGTGTAGTAGTGATCGTAGCGGGTCTACCGGTGCGGGCATTTTCATTGGTGGTTTTGTGTTGGGAGGAATAGTGGCTGGGACATTAGGTTGTGTTTATGCTCCACAGGTATTGTTTGATTGCTCACTTGGTGTGCTTTGTAATTGATTATGTTACTATCATTGAGTTGGATCGAAATGATTTGAAAATTGAAGTCTGCTCGCGAGGATTTGAAATAAAGTTATCTATGTGGAGGATGCATATTCTGTGAGCTTAGACCTTTTGGTTCTACTCACTTCCGCAAATCCTCGCAAGTGTATGCTAAAGTTTAAACTTTTAAGTTGATAGTCATGAGATTTACTCAGTTGAATGTTGCCATGGATTATGATCTGCATTTTTACTTATAGCTCGAGCTCTCTATTCGTCCCTGAACTGACCATTTCCTAGGTCATCCTATGGTTACTGAAATCAAAGCATTGATCTGGCATGTGAATTCAAATGTTTTGGATTTAGATTTTGGAGTGTGCGAAAAATTATAGTTTTCATTATCATTGACCAGTGAAGCTATTCTATTAAGGTCCTTATGTGATAGAGTGTGCTGCTTGGACTCGGATCTGAGTATTCAATATGGTTAGTTTACAATTACAGTAAAGTGAAGACTTGAAGTAATAATCTAGATTCTAGACTATTGGCCAAAGTTTAATTTTTGAGGATGTCTTTTGTAATTTCTGCCTAAGAAGTTGACAAATGCACTAAAAGCATTGGCACTATATTTCAGATAAGCAAGGCACTGGCTGGAGCTGACAGAAAAGATTTAATGAGGAAGCTTCCAAAGTTCATATATGATGAAGAGAAGGCTTTGGAGGTTAGAACTTGCTCTTTGATTACCATTTAATCTAAGCTCATTATGTGTTTGAAAGAGGAGCGTAGGTTGTAAAAGTATAGTTTAGATTTTGAGTAGAAATTCATGTCTGGTAGCAAGACATGAGAATTTGGAGTATGCTCTAACACGCCATTAACTGCCTTACTAGGATTCCTGATAGTTGAATAAGATATCGCACCTATCACGGGTATCACTCCATGTAGTAAAACAGTTTTAGGACAAGTGTTCATGTCGCTGGAATCAGTCAGAAAATAACTCCAGTTTGATTTCTTAGGCATCTAGACACTAACATTCTCCATGTGTTTAGAAGTAGTTGGTCGCCTTTGGATGTTGGATTTCTGTTTTTGTGATCTATCTATGACTACTTTTGAGTTTTGACAGCGAATCTAGAGTTATCTTTTCCACATCATCTTACTCTGCATTCCATCTCTACTATTTGCAATGGAGATTCATTTGTTTTAATGTTAATCACTACAGAAGACCCGTAAAATCCTTGCTGAAAAGATTGCTCAGCTGAATTCTGCCATAGATGAGGTTTCTTCTCAGCTACACCCAGAAGACACGCCAAATGGAACAGCGGTGGCTTCAGATGAGATCCAATCCTCCATATGAGAAATCTCCGTCGACATCTCAATGCATGCTTTTACTTCTTACCGATCAGCACTGAAATAATGTCCCAAAACTTAAATGGATATTTATTTTTTGAGTATGGTTCTGTTACATCTGTTCGTTTGAAGTTTGCGATTGAATATAGCTTACCTTTTAAACATTTTTTTTGTAATCAGATAATGTTGCTGTTCTTGTGACGTGCCATGACTCCAGAAGAAATTAGTAGTTTCCATTTTCATTCATTGATTACTGCAAAAAATTGTTGCATGAGGGCTTTTGATTTTGAATCTTGGTTGGATGGGTAAGCTAAGAGCATTTAACAGTTGCTATTATTGGAGTTGGGCTTAGTCTTGGGCCTCTTGGCAACATTTACTTATGGCTTCACTAGTAAGAAGTAACCAAGGCCCGTAAAAATAATTTTATATGGCCCAAACCATGATAGAGTCGGTGGGTAAGACTAGGGGTGGCAATATATGCCCGACCGTCCGTTCAAATTTAGACGAGATATGAATAATATTTTTTGTCTCATTTAATAAACGGGCCGAGTCAGATCAGTCTTGCTATATATACGGACAGACGTGACAAACCCGACGGATTTCCGTCTGTCCATTTATTATTTAATTTTTTTTTACAGCATTATTTAATTTTTAAAAAACTTATATTTTTTAATATTTTCTAATAACCAGACTAGAGATGGCAATGGGGCGGGTAAGCACTATCTATACCCGCACCCGCAAATTTACTGGTAATTCATACCCGCACCCGCATCCATATAGAGCGGGTAAAGAAAGAGTAGTTGTACCCGCGGATATTCACAAATTTGATTAAATTTTAAATTTCAATCAAATTAATATATAAAAAAAATCTGTATTCCTCTGGATACAAAATTCTTGACCATGTCCACTTGCTGGTATCATGTGGCCTTTCCCCATGAATGGAAGAAGACAAATGTGCAAATTCTTACCACCACTGCTCATTTTGCCTTCTGTATTAGAACAAATCAAAGTAAAATGGAGAAACAAGAAATATTTTTTGAGCCAGGAAACAGAATTTTTAGTGCTTTTATGAATAGTTTTCGGAATCGGACCGGACAGCGAACCGGAAACGAAAATTTTATGGTTCGACCGGGTTAAACCGGATTGAACCTTCAGACCGTTTTGAACCGGACATACATCGAACCGTTTAAATTTATATAATTGAACCAGATTGAACCGGCTGATTTTTAAATTCTGACAGACTTCTGATGGGCCGATTCATGCCTGTAATGGGCTGGCCCATCAAATTTTCAAAAAAAAATTATATAAAAAAAAAAACACCGACGTCGTTTTGGTGTTTCACATCGAACCAGCCGGTTCAACCCGGTTCACATGCATTTCCTGTCCGATTGACCGAATCAGACCAAAAAGCAAAAAAAACCCGGTTGAACCAATCGGACCGGCCAGTTTGGTCCGGTTCCAAAAATACTGCTTTTATGTCATGAAGGGAAAAAGTTGTTTCCTTTTTTTGCCAGAAAACGTCACCTATATCCATCTGTTTTTTACTACTACATTGCTATACTTGTCTGCAGTCTTCAGCTAAAACTGGAAACTTGTGGCTAACTACTTTTTTGCTTCCTATTTTTCAGAAAGTTGCTTGAACAAGAATGTTTTTTATCCTTATATATTGCTAACAATAGTTTTCTTTCCTTCTTCTTGCCAAAATCTTTCTACATTCTATTTTGGGATTGGAGAATAAGTATTACTTCGGGTTTGGCTCTAACCGTTACTTCAAGATTCGAATTTTTAGTGCGTGTTTGGCCCTCGATTTTTTTCATTAGATAAAAGGGTTTATTTTTTGAGGAAACTAACTCAGAATGAGAAAAATCTCATATAGAAAAAACATTTCAATACAACAATTGCAATATCCAGTATGTGATTTACAGATCAGGCTCCTCTAATTTTTCCTAGAACATGACCAGTCATATTAGAGAAATCTGAGCCATTCAATAAAACTGGACGGATGAGATTAAAAATTCAAGTCTTAATGAGTTGACCAATCAATAAAATTCAACAAGTGGTCAACTCATTAATGACTTGAATTTTTAATTTTATCCGTCCAATTTTATTGAATGGTTTAGATTCCTCTATGTTCTAGGAAAAATTAAAGGATCTAAATCCTGTCGTTTACATATCATTAATAGGAAAATCTTTATTTTATTTTTTTGGTGTCAACTCTTCAAATTCTGAGCTTGCTTCAATGGCAATGCGCCTTTATTTCCTCAATCGAAGCATTGAAATCAGAGTAGGAAGATCCACCTTCTTCAACAGCTTTCCTGGCCATTTCTTTCAATTCCTTGGCTTTCCTCCTAATCTCCTCTGCTTCTTCTCCCTCTATTATTCGAGTTACAGCATCCTTTATTGCTTCACTCTTGACGAAATCCATCGAACATTTAAAAATGACGTCGTCACCGTTTTGGTATAAAAAAAATATATTATATATTAAAATATTATATATATATTGCCGGTATTTAGTGCAGGTATTGAAGCGGCTAAGCACTATCCATACCCACATCCATACCCGTATTTTACGGGTGCGGGTATATCCATATCCATACCCGTAAAATACTCACAATGTACAAGTAATACCCACCCACAATTGCCGGTATTGGGCGGATATCTATATCCGCGGGCGGAATTGCCATCCCTAAACTAGACTCACCATCAATTCACCAATTTACCTTTGTCCTCACCGCAACACTCTTCCTCACCGCCACAACTCCTCCCGGGCCGCCCCATCAAAAACCTCCTCCCACGCACTCGCCCATCGTTTCCTTCTTAGTATATCGATCCGTCCCTTTTTCCTTTTTTCTTCTTCTTTGGTCTTCTTGCTAGGAGTTTCATCAAACACTCGCTAGTCACTCTAGTTTCAAAATCAAGCTTGGGTGAGGAGAAAGAAAGGGGTACACACTCACTCACCTCTCTTCTACTTGGCATCTCTCCTTTCTCAGGTCTGTCTTCTCCTTTATTTCTCCCTTTTCACATTCTCTTTTGTTCAACAACTTTTCATTGTTTTATTTTTATTTCCTTCAACAAATATGATATGGTTAGCGTATGCTGGATTAGGGGTGTCAAAAAGACCCGACACCCGAGTTTTTTTTCGGGACCGGGACCACAATTTTGGTCCCATTTTTTTTAGGGATCGGGACCAGTCCCGACTCGATCTATCACGGGTCTCGAATGGGTCGGGATCGGGACCGGGTCTGTCCCGGCTAAAAAGGGTTCCGGATTGAAGGTAAAAATTTTAGGGTTAGAATTTTCGGGACTAGCCACAACCGCACATTCTCCCTCTCCCTCACCCCGCACAACCGCACCACCATCATCACCGCTGCTTCGATCTCTCACCGCCGCTCCGATCACTCACTCCCGCACAGCCGCACCGCCATCATCCCGCACAGACCCGAAATCCCACTCCCGATTGCTACCAGGCACGAATATGACATTTTTCTTGGTTGGTTGTACATAGGCTGCTTTATTAAAAGAGTGTGATGTGATCCGGACCCCC